>UNPT01000577.1:0-25171 GCA_900536445.1 Hymenoscyphus occultus | reverse complement strand
CGTCACGTGCGTCACGTGCGTGCTACGAGGAATCCTGTATATAGGCTCTTGTTCCTCTGGAACTCTCTTCCCTCCTTACTTAGTTGTTCGCTCTTTATAGCAGTGTTCGGTTTGACTCAGTATTCATTACAGCAAGCAGTGGTTCACTCCGCACGTTCACACCTTCCTTAACGTACTCCTTAAGTAACTAAAGGTTCCTCTAATTATAAGGTTAAAGCTTTTGCTTCCTAAGGTTATAACCCTCTTTTAATTTAATCTCGTAATCCTATAGGCGATGTTCGGGGAGGTGTCACGAATCACGTGCTTACGTAATACTTGTCATAATTAGAGGCGCAACCCTCGACAGGCACATCCAGGTTTCTTATAGCAAATAGGGATCGCTTGGGATAGCTAAGCGATCCAAGGATTTCCATTGGTTATTGTCACGTGACCAAGAGTCGCTAGACGGGGCGACCAGGCTAGCAGTCTAGCAGCGACTACAAGACCGAGCTAGTAGGCTAGCACATGAGTATGAAGGTTCTATATAAGACTAGCACGTCTGCCATTAGATAGGAGCTTCGTACTTAACTTAGTTATTAATCTTATTATATTGTTTGACATCTTTGATATAAGTAACGAGTTCACTTCTAAGTGAACAACCCGATAGTCTTCTTCTTATCATAGTATACCAACCAGCGAACACCTAGCTAAGTTTAGTTAGCCAGTTTAAGTATTCGTTACACTTTGAGCACCTGCTTTAAGTCGAAACTATTACGATGGCTCCTACTACCCTAGCAGCAGGATCGGCCACCAGCCCCCAGGCTAGCCGAGTCAACCTCCCCGAAACCAGCGGAGGGACTACTACGACAAATATTAACACTCCTCGATCAAGAGACGTCGACGACAACGACGACGACAATAGTATACTAGATGCACCTAACCTATACAAGGTCGAGGCACTTGAAAACATTAAAGTTAAGATACCCGACACGTATAACGGAAAGCGAACGGAACTTAACTTGTTCCTTCTTTAGATAGATATCTACTTTAACTTTAATAAAGAGAAGTTCAAGGACAACTATAGCTTCCGCTTAATCTTCGCTGTCTCCTACCTTAGGGGACCAGCGCTAGAATAGGCCTAGCCTTACCTCGAGGATTACTTCGACAACAATAGAGGAAACATGACTATAACCAAGGCTATGTTCAGGTCTTAGGGAGGATTCAAATAGGCGATTCGACGAGTCTTCGGAGACTTCGACGCTGTCCAAACTACAGTACGTAACCTTCTAGGTTTACAACAAACCGGATTAGCTATCGACTACGCTAACGAGTTCTAGCGATACGAGAACAAATCAGGGTAGGACGCCCCTATACTTATAGAATTGTTCTAAAGGGGACTTAAGACGTATCTCCGTGAGGAGATGGCAAGACAAAACATAACCTTCTTAAATATTACGACTATAATTAAGACTGTTATCTAGTTAGATAACCGTCTCTGGGAATTTAGGAAGTTATCCCCGAAGCAGGAGAATTAGTCTAGGGGACACAAGCGGTGGAATCGTTCCTATTATAGAAAAGGCTGTAAAGTAAACGCTACTAAAAAGAAACCCTTCCCGCGAGAAGGAGGCCTTTCCTAGGAAGAACGTAACCGAAGACGCGAGTAGAACTTATATTACTCTTGTAGCAAATCCGGCCATCGAGCAAACGAGTGCCGCGCGAAGGACGCGAAGAAACCCTAGAAGGGAACGAAGCAAATTAATACTATAGCTAGAAGGGAAATAGCTATACTTGAAAAACGAATATTAACTAGCGACGAACTCGAGGAAATGGGGATCTACACCTAGCTCGAAAACAACTTAGAACTTAACAAGTACTACGCTATAAGATCTGACAAAGAATACTCTCTGCCCCTCTAGTTATAAGGAAATAAGCGGTACGAGTCCGACGAGTTAGAATTATCAGAGTTATTAGATAGTACCTCAGGGGACGAATATGATCCGTCTAAACGGAACCCCGAGGTTAGAGAAAATTAGACATTTATTAGAACCTTTATATTAGGTAATAGATAGGTCTACATAGATAGACTGAAGTTAGACTTCTAGAGCCCGCACGCTACTTATAGCAGCAAGCTAGTTACCTTGACCGCCTATAAGGTAACCGATTATAACAACTATTAGATAACTTTCGAAAATATCCTATTAGGACAAATAGTCGTTGAAGCTACTAAGCGTTACAACGAGAATAACTTAGATAACGAACCTTAAAAGGAGGTATATCTAGAACTACTACCACAGGTCGGGGACACCTAGAGGGTATACGATATAACTCTATAGACTAGCAAATGGAGATAGGTAAGCGAACCGGAGTTTGTTAGCTAACCTAAGCTAAACTTCGTAGGAGACCTCCCGAAGGTATAGTTAGACCTATACGCGGATAGAATATATATAGTAGAATAGGTAGACGAGATAGGAGTCTTGTTCTTACTAACGAGAGGCCGAGATAGACATCTATTCCTAGTTCGCTACGCTAGCTAGGACAAGGAAATCTGCGCTACTTCTAGAGACTAACAGTTAGTAGTAATAGCGGTTATACGAGGGAAGGAACTCTAAGTAATAATAGACTCGGGAGCTATAGGAAACTTCCTTTCCCTAAACTTAGCTAGGAAGCTAAACGTCCCTATTAGGAAGATAGTACTCTACTAGTTAATAGTAGTAGATAGGACGGAAATAGGATACTAGAACGGAATAATTAACTAGAGTACTATTCTAACGAAAACTACTATCGACGGACACTATTTAGACATATAGTTCGATATTATTAAAATAGGGAGCAAGGAAGCGATTCTTAGTATACCTTAGATTAGAGAACATAATCTAGATATTGATTAGAAGGCAAGAAAGATTACCTTTAGTTGTTGTAGTTACAAGGGTTCGTATAAATGACTACAAGGCCGGAACGAAGTTTGCGCTACTTCTTCCAAAGAGCCCGGACACCTAGGAAAGGGTCCTCCATAGGTTAGCAAAGGAGCCGATTTAGAGTTACCTATATAGTATAGAGAATTTAAGGATCTGTTCGAGAACCCGGAGGATATACGTACCCTTCCCGAACATCGCCTATAGGATTACGAGATTAAATTAAAGGAGGGTTATAACCTTAGGAAGTAAAAGCTTCGACCTTATAATTAGAGGAACCTTTAGCTACTCGAGGAGTACGTTAAGGAAGGAATTAAGAAAGGATATATTCGGAAGTTAGAGTCACCGACCGCTTCGAATATATTAATCGCTAAGAAAAAGGACGATCTAAAAGGTAGAGCTTATATTAACTACCGAGAAGTTAACAACGCTATAGTTAAGGACGCTTATCTGTTACTAACCGGCTAATACTTACGAGACAAGTTAGGCCGAGCTAAGATATTCACTAAGCTCGATTAACGAAATACTTTTAGCTTAATTAGGATTAAGCCGGGAGATAAATAGAAGACGGTATTTGTCTTACTATTAGGACTCTACGAGTACAATGTAATACCATTCGGACTTACGAACGCACTAGCTACTTATTAGAGACAAAACAATAGTATTCTAGAAGACCTTCTAGGAGTAACTATTATCTGTTACCTAGACAACATTCTAGTATATTTAGAACGGAAGGAAGACTATTAGGGACACGTTAGAGAAGTCTTACGGAGACTCGCTACCGTAGACTCCCGCCTTAAGTTATCGAAGTACGAGTTCGGAATAACTTATACTATCTTCCTTAGATATATAATTAGCCCTAGTTAAATAGAAGTTAACCTAGACAAAATCAAGGCAATTATAGAATAGAAATTACCTAAGAACGTTAAGGACGTCTAATTATTCTAGGGATTCGCTAACTTTTGTTAATAGTTTATAGTAGACTATACTAGATTGTCTAAACCCCTAACGGACTTGACCAAGAAAGATAAGACATTCTCCTAGGATAAGACAACGGAACAGGTATTTTAGGAAATTAAGAAGCGATTCGCTAAGGAGCTAATCCTTAGGAATCACAACGTCGACAAACTAAGCACTATTGAGACAGATGCTTCGGACACTACTATTGGAGCTATATACTTATAGCCCAATGAGAACAGGAAGCTAATACCTGTTATATACTTCTCGAAAACATTGGATTTAGCTTAGTAGAACTATAGTATCTTTGAGAAAGAACTCCTTGCTATAGTCCTAGCTTTAGAGCATTAGAAGATTTACCTTCAGGGTACAAAGCACTAGGTAACTATCCTCACTAACCATGAGAATCTAAAGACATTTACGATAACCAAGGAGCTTAGTAATAGGAGACTCGCTAGGTGGTCGCAAATCCTAGCTAGATTTAACATTGTAATTCGTTATATTAGCGGAACTTCGAACGTACGAGTAGATACGCTTAGCCGGAAACCAGGCTACGAAGGAGATAAGGAGTACAAAAAGATTGCGATCTTAAAGACCCTTGAGAACGGAGACCTTGCCCCAACGATTCATGAAATCGCTACTATAACCAGGGAGAGCCCTTGGGACAATAAAATCAGAGCAGCACAGCTACGAGACAAAGAACGGCAAGATCTAGGTCCCGGATTCATACACAAAAGAATTCATTACAGAGTACTATACGGCACCGGCCCATAGATATTAAGGAATTCGCCGAACTCTCCAACGAATTAGACGGAACTACTACATTGAGAAGGTAGCAGCCGTAGTTAAGGAAGTGATAGCGGAGTGTGATACCTATATCAGGAGCAAGGCTCCCCGCCATGCCCCCTACGGACAGATGGGCACTACTCCGATACTACTAACCCCTTGGAAGTCGATCTCTTAGGATTTTATAGTAAAATTACCGAAATCTAAGGATCCGATGACGGGCGTCGAGTACGACTCGATCCTAGTTATCATAGAAAGGCTGACGAAATATATGATTCTTGTCCTATACAAGGAGTTAAGTACAGCCGAGGAATTAGTATTTGCATTCCTTAAGGAAGTAGTCTCGAAACACGGACTACTAGAAGAGATTATCTCAGACAGAGACAAGCTCTTTACCTTATTGTTCTAGACAGTACTCACGGAGCGCTTAGGAGTGAAAAGAAAGCTATTAATAGTATTTTACCCACAGACGAATAAAGGGAACGAACGTATAAATCAGGTAGTTAAAACATACCTTCGTTATTATGTGAATTACTAATAGGACGATTAGGTTAAACTACTACTACTAGTAGAATTCGTATATAATAGCTTAATAACAGAAATAATACTTATTACGCTATTCTACGCTAACTTTAGGTATAAATTAGAAGCGTATCGGGAACTATTAGCTACGACAATAGATAACTAACTCGCCCGTATCTAGGTCTCGAAAATCAAAGGTTTATATATAGAACTCGTAAGTGAATTGTAGTTCGTGGTAGAAAGAAACGCGCACTACTATAATAAACGACGTAGTTAGGAGCTAACGTTAAAAGAGGGGGATAAAGTCTACCTTGTATAGAAAAACATTAATACAAGGAGACCGAGTAATAAACTAGACTATAAGAAACTTAGAATATTCAAAATCAAGAAAGTTAGAGGACTATTAAATTATAAATTAGTACTACTAGAGACAATGAACATCTACCTAGTATTCTACATATCCCTGCTCGAACTAGTACCACCGGGAGTACTACTAGCCCTATATACAGAGATTCAACTAGTTAACCTAAACGCTGAATATAAGGTCGAGAAGATTCTTGACTATAAGGTTATCAGAGGACAGATTAAGTACTTAATTAAATAGTTAGATTACCTATACTCGGAGAACACTTAGGAACCTAGAAAAAACATTACCTAGTACTCGGAGGAACTTCAGGAGTTCCACCGCCGAAACCTAGGGCGTCCCACATCTTAGGATCGCCTAAGAGGGCCTCGAGAAAAGACGGGTCGAGACTTAGGTCGGGAAAAGGGTCGGAAGTAGTAGGGGTAGGAAGGGCAGCTAGATAGGTAGCCCTATCCTCCCTTTACTTCCTCTCCTCTTGTTCCTCCTTGTCCTTCCTCTCTAGTTCCTTAGTAGTATTTAACTTGTTAAGCGAGTTAAGACCAGCGGCTATTATCCTTTGTCTCTTTTTATACAAAAGACGTTTTTGTTTCTTAAGCCTCCGGATACAGGCCATGGCCTCGGCTATGACCGTATAGCTCTTCTCCTCTTTATTATCTAACTATTTAATCTAGGAATTAATACTCTCCTATTCCCCGGCAGCCGGTATTCTGTTAACTATCCGGACGTTGTAGGACTTGTTTATAATTATATAACGACTATAATAAGAGAGCTTCGGATTACGTAGACAGAGGCACTCGTTATCTTTGTTTACGGATTTGTAACGTGTACAAGGAGCTATTTTTCTTCCGGATAGATTAATTACTCTGCCTAGGGCTTCGTGATTAGTACGACGTATAGATCGCGGGGTAGTTATAATAAAAGAAAGAGAAGGCTAATAGCCTTCTAACGATATTTCTTTAGTTATACTTAAGCTTAGGGACTAAGCTAAGCTAAAAAGGGGATAGTGTTACAAATCACGTGTTTACGTGATACTTGTTATAATTAGAGGCGCAACCCTCGACAGGCACATCTAGGTTTCTTATAGCAAATAGGGATCGCTTAGGATAGCTAAGCGATCTAAGGATTTCTATTGGTTATTGTCACGTGACCAAGAGTCGCTAGACGGGGCGACCAGGCTAGCAGTCTAGCAGCGACTACAAGACCGAGCTAGCAGGCTAGCACATGAGTATGAAGGTTCTATATAAGACTAGCACGTCTGCCATTAGATAGGAGCTTCGTGCTTAACTTAGTTATTAATCTTATTATATTGTTTAATATCTTTAATATAAGTAACGAGTTCACTTCCAAGTGAACAACCCGATAGTCTTCTTCTTATCATAGTATACTAACCAGCGAACACCTAGCCAAGTTTAGTTAGCTAGTTTGAGTATTCGTTACAGGAGGGTACGTATATCCTCTAGGTTCTCGAACAGATCCTTAAATTCTCTATACTATATAGGTAACTCTAAATCGGCTCCTTCGCCGACCTATAGAGGACCCTTTCCTAGGTGTCCGGGCTCTCTAGAAGAAGTAGCGTAAACTTCGTTCTAGCCTTGTAGTTATTCGTACGAACCCTTATAACTATAATAACTAAAGGTAATCTTTCTTGCCTTCTAATCAATATCTAGATTATGTTCTCTAATCTAAGGTATACTAAGAATCGCTTCCTTGCTCCCTATTTTAATAATATCGAACTATATGTCTAAATAGTGTCCGTCGATAGTAGTTTTCGTTAGAATAGTACTCTAGTTAATTATTCCGTTCTAGTATCCTATTTCCGTCCTGTCTACTACCGTTAACTAGTAGGGTACCGTCTTCCTAATAGGGACATTTAGCTTCCTAGCTAAGTTCGGGGAAAGGAAGTTTCTTATAGCTCCCGAGTCTATTATTACTCGGAGTTCCTTCCCTCGTATAACCGTAGTTACTACTAACTGTTAGTCTCTAGAAGTAGCGTAGATTTCCTTATCCTAGCTAGCGTAGCGAACTAGGAATAGACGTCTATCTCTACCTCTCGTAGGTAAGAACAAGACTCCTATCTCGTCCACCTATTCTACTATATACGTTCTATCTACGTATAGGTCTAACTATGCTTTCGGGAGGTCTCCTACGAAGTTTAGCTTAGGTTAACCAACGAACTCTAGTTCGCTTACCTATCTCTATTCGCTAGTCTATAGAGTTATGTCGTATACCCTCCAGGTGTCTCCGACCTATAACAGTAGTTCTAGATATACCTCTTCTTAAGGTTCGTTATCTAAGTTATTCTCGTCGTAATACTTAGTAGCTTTAATAACTATTTGTCCTAATAGGATACTTTTAAAAGTTATCTAATAGTCGTTATAATCTATTACCTTATAGGCGGTTAAGGTAACTAGCTCGCCGCCATAAGTAGCATGCGGGCTCCAGAAGTCTAACTTTAGCCCGTCTATGTAGACCTATCTATTGCCTAATATAAAGGTTCTAATAAATATCTAATTTTCTCTAACCTCGGGGTTCTATTTTAACGGATTATATTCGTCCCCTAAGGTACTATCTAACAACTCTGATAATTCCGACTCGTCGGACTTATGCCGCTCGTTCTCTTTTGACTAGAGAGGCAAAGAGTACTCGTCGTCGGATCTCGTAGCGTAATACTCGTCGAGTCCTAAGTCGTCCTCGAGCTAGGTATAAATTCCTATTTCTTCGAGCTCGTTACTAGTTAATATTCTCTTCTTAAGTATAGCTATCTCCTTTCTAGCTATAGCGTTGATTTGCTTCGTTCCTTTCTAGGGTTTCTTCGTATCCTTCGCGTAGTACTCGTTTACTCGATGGCCGGATTTGCTATAAGAGTAATATAAGTTCTACTCGCGTCTTCGGTTACGTTCTTCCTAGGAAAGGCCTCCTTCCTATAGGAAGGGTTTCTTTTCGGCGGCGTTCACTTCACGGCCTTTCCCATAATAGGAACAATTCCACCGCTTGTGTCCCTTGGACTGATTCTCCTACTTCGGGGATAACTTCCTAAATTCCTAGAGACGGTTGTCTAACTAGATAACAGTCTTAATTATAGTTATAATATTTAAGAAGGTTATGTTTTGTCTTGCTATCTCCTTACAGAGATACGTCTTAAGTCCCCTTTAGAACAATTCCATAAGTACAGGGGCGTCCTACCCTGATTTGTTCCTATATCGCTAGAACTCGTTAGCGTAGTCGATAGCTAATCCGGTTTGTCGTAAACCTAGAAGGTTGCGTACCGTGGTACGGACAGCGTCGAAGTCCCCGAAGACTCGTCGAATCGCCTATTTAAATCCTCCCTAAGACCTAAACATGGCCTTGGTTATAGTCATGTTTCCTCTATTGTTGTCGAAGTAATCCTCGAGGTAAGGCTAGGCCTATTCTAGCGCTAGTCCCCTAAGGTAGGAGACAGCGAAGATTAAGCGGAAGCTATAGTCGTCCTCGAACTTTTCTTTGTTAAAGTTAAAGTAGATGTCTATCTAAAGAAGGAACAAGTTAAGTTCCGTTCGCTTTCCGTTGTACGTGTCAGGCATCTTGACTTTAATGTTTTTAAGTGCCTCGACCTTATACGGGTCAGGTATATCCAGTATACTGTCGTCGTTGTCGTTGTCGTCGACGTCTCTTAATCGAGGAGTGTTAATGTTTGTCGTAGCAGTCCCTCCGCTAGTTTCAGGGAGGTTGACTCGGCTAGCCTGGGGGCTGGTGGCCGGTCCTGCTACTAGCGGGGTAGTAGGAGCCATCGTGATAGTTTCGACTTAAAGCAGGTGCTCAAAGTATAACGAATACTCAAACTAGCTAACTAAACTTAGCTAGGTGTTCGCTGGTTAGTATACTAGGATAAGAAGAAGACTATCGGGTTATTTACTTAGAAGTGAACTCGTTACTTGTATTAAAGATGTCAAACAATATAATAAGATTAATAACTAAGTTAAGCACGAAGCTCCTATCTAATAGCAGACGTACTAGTCTTATATAGAACCTTCATACTCTTTTGCTAGCCTGCTAGCTCGGTCTTGCAGTCGCTGCTAGACTGCTAGCCTGGTCGCCCCGTCTAGCGACTCTTGGTCACGTAACAATAACCAATGGAAATCCTTGGATCGCTTAGCTATCCCAAGCGATCCCTATTTGCTATAAGAAACCTGGATGTGCCTATCGAGGGTTACGCCTCTTATTATGACAAGTATCACGTGAACACGTGATTCGTGACACTCCCGACCCTATATAACAGGAGAAAGGAGGGCTTAGTAAACAACGACGAATCTATTTCTTTCTAGCTAGAACATTATTCTTCTTTAATAGTTTTAGTAATTATACTTTTAAGGCAACTACCCTAACCAAGTTTTATTTGTTTTTAGTAACAGAGCTCGTGGTTAAATTGTTTAATCTTCGAGAAGTATTAGTAATAAATATATAATATATAATAGCGAATCTTAACCCTTCGCAATACAATAACACCTATCTTACACCTTAAAATATTAACACTAGAAACTCTAACATCGAAAAAATGAAAACATAGTTATCGTTTCACCTTGTTAGCAATGTTATAAAACCAACCGGTAGATCTCTTCCGTAGAAAAGCCGAGCAGTAATCTAATTAGATGAGGCAGCGGTATATAAGTATAAGCTAATACCTAAAAACCAACCAACACCGCCCCTAGTTTTTATAAAAGACGTGAAGTTTTTAGGCCTCTCTCTACTTAACTCTCTTCACTTAGATAATTATTAAAGTATCTCTCAATTTTTATGAAGATGGCCGCCAAATACGTAAGTTTACATTACTACTCCCTCCCCCGCCACACTATTATCTAATAGCCTCTAAGTACTTAACCTTTAATGTCATAAAAGATATCTATAAAGACATTGTCGAAAAGCTAGTCGAAGAATCCAGCGTCAAAATTTTCTGGCTTAACCTCTTATTTAATTACTTTCCTAAAAAAGAGAATTTCTGTATTATATTAGTCTATATACATAGTACGTAGTTTTCATACCACGCAATTAAGCTTTTCAGCCTCTATGAGAATCAACCCTCTACCAAAGCTACCAAAGGGATCTTCCTACATGAGGAAGATCGAGAGGAGAAGTACGACTGAGAAGGAGCTGTTGAGAAGCTTACTGAAATTATGGTACAGAGACGGACAGAGGAAAGGTTGGATGCGCAGACGATGTTTGGGGTCATTAATATCGGAAGGGAGGTGTTATGAGATTGCTGCTGATGAGGAAGAGTTGCATCTACTTGTTGGGATATATGTGATCCCTTTGTTTATGTCACCTGACCTGACCCCCTCGTTCGAGTACCATAAGTACCCGAACAACACCACTCCTTAATACTTAAACAACAATCAACTGAATCTACTGTACCCTTTCTTTTACCCTTTGGATATCCCAGATATCTCTATACCAACACTACTCTTGGTGGGGTTAGCCGATAAGTGCCGAGATCTACGAGTGAAGGACCGAGAATGAGCGATGACTGTACAGAGATTTCGCGTAAGGGATGAAAAAGAAGGAGTAAATAGTATTGCTATTTCAGATATCCGAGAGAAGTTGGCAGTTTCGAGTAACTGTTTCGAATGAATGTGAACCATTAGTTAATGGAGCTCAATTGCCCGGCTGATTGCAGTACTGTACGAGTGCTCGGGATAAATTGAGAAAATTGCTTTGTTGGTCCATTCCGAGATAAATTTAACCGAGTCAAGTCAACCACCTCGGAAATGGCACCTATGCTAATCAGACCACACTCTATATGCTTCGATATTCTGTTAGCTACTGATTTCATAATAAATTGGAACATCAGATTACCTTGCTTGCGTAAAAGCCGGTGAGAGTAGTTCCCGGTTTGATAGTCAGAGGCAAAACTACTGTGGTATCCTCATCTACGTGACCCCTTTGAAAAGAACGACCGCGATTAGTTGTAAGCTATGAGAATGAGGTTAGCATTTGATGCAAAATAAATCTAGGAGTCACTTGCTTTTACAGCATCCAGCTTTCCATCCCTGAGGAAACTGAAAAAATGAAGGCGCTCTAGTAGCACTTCCACAGATTCGATGATTTCGCCTCCTGGGCCATCAATCGTGAATCTTTCGTACTTAGAGCTGTCTGATTGTCTGGAAAGACCGATTTTGCAGGGTGCCTGTATTAAATCTTTGTCGTAATGAAATTCAAATCCACAGAGACCTCGTGCCGCATCGAAGGAGACGCCAGTCAAATGTTTAAGCAGGCACCCACCAGGCCCTCCGAAATGAGTCCAAAATAAGGGCAGGTAGTTGGCACCTTCCTGCTTAGTATTCGGATTGGTACCGCCTGTATAGGATTGGTCATTGAGACACAGCTCTGGGGAAGGTACACTTGGGTACCAAAGAGCTGTTTCTCGCAACGATTTGGATTCAATATCTGATGTCCGAACAGAATCAGAGACTCCCAGGCTGACGATTCTGAAACCCTGGATAAAACTGTTGGAATAATTGATACTTGGTTTAGGGTAGGGGATTTTACTTACATCATATCCCACTTCAAGGTATTCAAAACTCTCAGAAATAAGAAGACGTTGAGGTGATCTACCTGGACAGCCAATCCAATCTGAGACATTTGAGTCCTCTTGAATGAGTTGAAGTGCTTGAAGTCCCCTAGAGCTCATAGCTAGAACAAAACCTCTGAGCTTTGTAACTCCATGAATGATTTCGTTTGTTTTCGATATCAAGCCAAGACATACGTCAGAGCCTTGATCGGTGATGAAGCGCATGCCCGATATAAAACTGGCGTTTCCAACACTACTGATGGAAAATGCAATCTTCGAAGCTCTTTTTGGAATCCGGATCATGTGTGTACCCAAAAGACGACAACCGCCTTTGTAATATTTAGGGTATCGAGTTGTCAAATCTCCTTCTGCCTTGACCCATTTCAAAGAGTCAAGATTTTGACCTTCTAAAACTACATCATCAGCGACGGAGAGGTTGATTGTCTCAATAAGTGGCTGTATGAGGCCCCAGATCCTTCTCCTATTCTTCAGCCCCGGCGAGCAGCGAGTAAGACTTGTGAGACGATACAAACTCAACCAATCAATTGTATCAGACGCACTTCTTCGATGACCCCATGTCTCGAATGCGAAGCCACGGTCACCCCTTGCTTCAAATCTGGATGCCCAAAAGTTCTGACTGTACAGGAGAGGGAAAAATACTTTCGACACAAGACGTAGATTGAGTGCGCTTTCAGTGGGCAAGTTGAGAGCTATATTTTCCAGAAGTTCTAACGGAAGCTTTGAGAATGGATCCTTATTTCTCGACTGTGTCGAGATTGACAATTGTATTGGATAATCTGTACGCACTGACAGCGATGCAGGGAAATCGGAGACATGGTACGGATCCTCGTTTGCGTATTCGCCCTCTGCGGAGTGAAAGATATCACCCAAATAGGCTTCTTCCCAAGGATACAATTGTTGGTCTTCAATATCGACGACGAGGTGCCCGTAGTCGTGGCCCCAGTATACACTTTCACTAGGAATAGGAAAGGGCAGTGATCCACAGATATCGAGGAGTCGTTTGAGAGGAACTTCTTCCGAGATGGATGGGAAAGCTGTCTTTAGAAGTTGCCAGCATGATTCGTGAAGTATAAAGCCATGTTTACCACCTCTTGGGGATTGGCTCATGACTCCAACATCTACTGACGTACCATGGCTGCGTTCATCGTCCCAACGTAGATTGGGATCAGAAGATGCAACCCACTCCAAGTCGTTGTTGTTGTCGCGACATCCAACGCCTGAATAGAAGCAGCCAGTCGAATCCGAATAGACTGTGAAAAATGTCAGCATATGAAAGAAGTTGAAAGGCCCTCAGTGGAGAATAACTCACTAATACGAAATTGATCTGACCAAGATCCTGTTGTAGATGCGTCGTAGTCGTGAATGGGCACCCCGCAAAGGATACAGCTGAAAACCTGAGGGCTCATGTCCGAATCGGTGATGATCTCTTGATCGGTCTATTCAAGAAACAATGTATAAGTGGAAGGTGAGATCTTCGGAAAGCAATCGCTCTCAGTTGTGGAGTGGGGGTTGGTCTTGGCATGTGCGGGTCTTGCGCCGAAGGGGCCCAATTTTTAAGCGCTGTGCTTCCTACTCTGTAGCTACCTCGCTACCTACGGTAAGCGAGCTAAGTACGAGTATACACCCAGGTAATGTCGGTCCGAGATGTTGGTTCGGTGTTTCGCAATTCATAGTTTTTTTTATCCAATTTTCTATTGTACTCGAGTATGTGTTCGTTCCACTCCATACACGAACGCAATCGATAGCTCCCCTCTTCATAATAGAGACCACAGGATACGTAGGACTCTAGATACGCAAGATAAAAACCGTGCAACTTTGATCCCAAACTAACACTTTGAGCACGCAAAATTATAAGATGTTGTAAATATATTACTGTCGCTGCCTACGGTACCACGAAACCCCACTCTTTGTCAAAGAAAAAGTGGCCTAGTGGCCATTGGAAAAAGGGGAATCGACTCTTAACGCGCGTTTGTCGCTGCTCATTCTATGTGCATCTTAGTATAGATCATGCTGAGCGGCTATCGAGTATCGATAGTCATATTCTCAATTCAACTTCTTCAACGCAGTCATGAAAGTTACGGGGCCGCTTTGAATATCCTCGCTCTTGTGCGGAACAGGCAGAGTATTGTTGCGCTTGAGGTAAAGTAAAGGTTAGAAAAGTAGCAGAATGACTCTTTCATCGGGGCATAACATGTTGTCATTTGGGATCTTCACAATCTCCTTTCACCTCAAGAGTATGGACTCCAAGGATATCGCAAGTCAAGAGCCATGTAGGCAGCCCCACTCTTTTCAAAACTCCAACCCAACACCCCACCAAGGACTTCATGGTCTGGCCAGGTCATTATCCTTGCGAAGAACCTGATAATATCCGTTATCCAACAATAGATATCTACTACCCCAATTACATTCTGACTGTAGGCGCTGCAGCAAAGACTACCCACTCAGAGAACAAACCCAATGCCAGCAGCTCTTTTGTATACCTATCAGCAGATGGGTCTCAACCATGTCAAATTTTAGAAGCGGCGCGTATTTTCGATTCCATCCAAGTGAAAAACCAACGGAGAGTTTTGTATGGTAGTCTCACTCGCTATATTCTCATATAAGAGCCTGTACAACTCGCTTTCGAACAACTTCAAGCCCAGCAATCATTTGACATCTACTTGTTCCACATCAGACACAATTCATCTTTTACTTTTTGGATTTCCTATTTGTCATTCTCCTATATACCATATCCACGCCTCACATTGTTTCCCATATTTCACCTTCCTTGAACTTCATATTACTTATAGGAATCACCAATCCTCGATTTGCAGCCACTTCCTTATTCTTACTCGTCTGCTAGTTTCAAGATGCCCTACCAATATGTAATTACTTTTAAATTCCTATCCTTCAGCAGCCACTAATACTTCGATAAGTACATGAATTCCGAAGTCCAAATGGATTGCTATAAGCAAATCAAGGCTCCCAATTCTCTCGAAAACGCTGTCGATCTTTTCTGGCTTCCTCTCCTTTACGACTACTTTACCAAAGCCAAAAACTACACAATTGAGCCCGAGACCGACCAGCACCAGGAATTAGCAAGAGGCGTGCCGACTTCACAATTCGGTTCATCAAGAACGGCCTCAGACCAGCCGTTATTCTCATGGAGGATAAGCGTAGAGGGAAGGAGTCTTCACCAACAGAGTGGGAGGAGGCTCTGGATCAACTCATCGATTATATGTGCATTATACGCGCTGATGAACACCCGGAGACTGCGAAGAAAACGGTTTTATATGGATCTGTCAACATCGGAACTTACACGCGCTTTTACCAGCTGAATCCCCAAACTCGAATACCTATCGACTATCCCGGCACTAACGGAAAGGTTTACGAGGTAGCAAATGACGAGGAAGAGGTCCACCTGATCATGTTGGATTTAGTCGCTAAAACACTTCGATGAACCTTTGTTATTTATGTTTAGGAGAGTTGGATTTTGGCATTGTGTCCTTCTTAAATTCACTATATGCGGTGTTGTGTTGCAACTACTTTGTACGAAGTCAACTGGGTTGATTTTGGTTTGATTTTAGTTTTCTTGCCTAGCGTCTAAATTGGATATACTGGAAGTTGCTGAAAATTGGTCTCGCCTGTGAGAATACGTTGAGCATCCCTTGAACAGCTGGCTATGTGCTGCCATTTTTGTGCAAGCAGTCTGCATTCATCAGACGTCTACTGCTGGAAGTTTACAATCACTAACCGTAATTAAAGGCATGGATGGGTAGCCAGATGAAGATTCCATCCTGTCTCCCATTTGTTCTGTCAAAACTACCCCAAAAAGCTCATACTGTCATTTTCTCCCCCAGCTCCGTAAGAATCCTATAAATCTCCTCCTCATCATCAGCAAGCTCATAAGCTCTCCCCTTCGTACCCTCCAAATTAATACATTTCTATTGTCCTACATCCATCTGATAGTGCCTCATATACCCCTTGATGTTAACCTATCCATCCGTCGTCTTGTCCTCGGACTTATCCTTAGCTCTCGACTGTAGTATTAAACCTGTAGGTTTCTCTGATCCTGTATCCTAGTCTATCTCTTCATCGGCGCCCGGTAAATCGACCCCCGGGGGTTTGGTATTTCGACTCTCCCCCCCCTCGCCTAATTGGTGGTCCGAGCTTTAGGTGCGTTATTCGTAATAACTCTACCTTTCTCTTAACACCATACATTTAAAAGTACGGTAACCCCCTATTATCTATTTATAAATCTTTTTATTAATATTAAAGGAGTACTCTAAAAAAAAGTCAACTTAATAAGTATATTTTTAGGTAAGTAATTAAGTCTTATAGAAAGTCCGTCTATGTGACGGTTATGGTCACGAGGGTTGGATGTCACATGCTCGCTCGGCGAGGCGCGCTAGTACTAGCGCGCACGACCTGTATTTAGTTCCCAGCTCTCTCGAGCTCTCCTTCTCTCCTCATCTATTGTCCTAAGAATAGAGTGTTGTTTGTTCCGACTGTCCAGAAGCACGTCTGTCACAGTCTATAGCTATACTTATACTATAAAATTTATTTATTACTAGCAGCCCTATCTATAAGTATTATAAATAATAAATAATTAGAAATAAATTAAATTAAATTAAATTCTATAACTAATTATATAAAAAACCTATTATAATATATTCTACTCCTTTAGTTACGTTATATAGATCTACTTTGTTCGAGTACTTAATACTCGAACGCTTATACTCTTTTAGCTCCTTAATAATCGAATTACGGAATATACTACCTATTACTTATTTACCTTATCCTATTAGATTCCCTCTAGGAATTCGACAGATATCTCTATACTAACAAAACCTCTATTTAAAAGTTATAAGAGTCGGGGACGCTTATTCGCTCTTATAGAGCCTTTAGCTTCTATACTGAGAATTCTTTTAATCTATAAATATCGCTTAACGTACTTATTAAAGGTGTACTTAGTTTGTTATACTACCTATTATTATAGCTCCTTTTCGTCCTAAATATTAAGATCTTTTCAATCCTAACTCTAGTGGTTATACTATATTAGATAGGATATAGCGTAGAATAAGTTATAAGTAGGAATAGCTTTAAAGTTAAGTTTTAGTTACACGGGTAGAAATCTTTTTTATTACCCTACTACTAGCTAGAAAGAAATCTACTAACCTAAAAGGGAACTATGTTTACTAATAAGCTAGGAGTAGTGAATTTCTATAGGATTAGGCGAGGGGGGGGAGTCGAAATACTAAACCTCCGGGGGTCGATTTACCGGGCGCTTTCTTCATCTTGCTTATAATACTTGCTTATCTATATCGCCCTTGTAAGCACCCTTGGACTGTGAAAATTGACGTTGCGGATCACCTAGTCCTTATCTCTATAACAATCCTCCTCAAATCTAATCCTAAAAGCTCTTTGGTATATAAAGTAGTTCGCCGCTAATATATTTGACTAGAAGGTGTAGGTGTCCATTTTATCGATAAGGGCTTTAATGTTATTATAGTACTATAGTTGGGCTTTCTATTTTATGTACTATAATAGATGTTACGTAAGAATGGAGAGAGGAAGGGGTGTATGCTTACATGTTTGCCCGTTAGCTCTTCGGTAGGCTAGGGTGGGACGTGTGATTACAGGTTTTGAAGGGGTTTATGGGAAGGAGAGAAGGAGAGAAGGAGGGAGCTAGGATGATACGGGGCTTTGTGAATTTGGAGGTGCATTTGAAGGTTTTTGAGATGGGTGAGGGAGGGGAGATTGTTGGGTTTAAAGGGGTGGAGGGAAGATGTTTGGAGATTAAGGATTATGAGGAGACGATTATGGAATTTTGATGGAGTTCAAAGAGAGTAATCGTGAGTGAAGAATTCATTTGCAACTGTGGTTTATGTGTGGGTTTTGAGATGAGTGGAATGGTACGGGACTAGGCAAGTCTAGAATAAAGGGATTTCAGGGAACCCTTGTATAATGATGTATACTCAGTGCATATTCTACACATTATATAACTAGAAATTTAGATATACTGTCTCTGATGGGGCTCAACCAGCTTGCTATGGTTAGATTGTGGAAATAGATTTATAGTAAAAGAAGATATTCAACTATATTGAGAGAGACTGTTTTCATACCATTGCTCAAAATGTAGTATTTTATGCTACTCTATGAAATGCATCTCCTACAATGGGTCATCTCGCTCAGAGAGCTTGCCTAAAGCAGCACATATTTTTAACTCGTACCTATGTTTCCGACCTGAAAGTTTAATTCCACTTTACAAGAAGTGATCCAAATACCTATCAATCCTTACGAAACAAATCTAATAAGTCCCAGTGGTATCCACGCAAATCCGTAGCTCACCATATATATAACATAACGGCCATACCCTGCTATATAACATTAAAGAATAATTCTATACGGTAGAGAATATCCTCAAGACCACGAGGACTTGTTACTCGGATGAACTTTAACTTATAGAATATTAGATAAGCTACAGAGCGGTAAATCCTTCACTAGACTAGATATAAGCTTCTATACTTGCAATCTCTTGAAGAATTTCCGTTGTATAATCCATTTTTTATAACTACTTGTAGGTAGTATAAGATTACTCTTCAAGGCATCCACTTAAGCATTCTACCATTATCCTTAGAACCCTTATACCTAAACCCCTCTTTCTCTTTCCTTAACTCCCATTCTTTCTCTATAAAATACCGCAAAAACTCTTTACCATTACATCACTTCTTCATAAGACTACAAGTACAGTACAGGATGTATCAACCCTAAGCGTAAACACTCAACACTCACATCACACAACCTTCAAACCTAATACAGAAGGGCAGAAAAATTGATGATAAGACTATGCCTTATACTTAGATTTGTATTTCCTATATAAATCCCCATAACATCCATTTGCTTTATTTATTTACAAGTACATCCAGATAGGCACCCATCCTCACACGTAAAGGTAACAACACTATTAGCACCTCGAACTTCGCACCGTTAGTACATACGTTCATCCATCATTAAGAATCATTTAGAAACAGTAATTGAGTTGGTTGATTATGCGACCCGCCTCCAGCTTTTTTGGGCATTCTGCTGGTGTTGGGGATCCTACCGTAAGGGCGACAAGGGAGAATAGAAGGAGGGTGAGAAATTTCATTTCGCTTTGTCTGCTGTTCCTTTTACGCTTCTTTTGATTGGTTATGCTGTGTCAGTACCTCCGTAGTTTCCCTCTCCCTCTCATTCTCATTCATGTCAGAAAGTAAATATCCAGACAACAAAAAGAGTCCTTTTGTAATAAAAAGAAACAGAAATCGCTTCAACGCCTTTCCATGCTATGCTCTGCTAGCCAGGTGATATCTACCATGTCATGTCAGTCCAGTCCAATCCATTCCCCAAACGCCAGCGATGAAGTAAAATGTACGAATTACAGCCCTTTAATATTCAACACGTCCATTTCCTTTCGATCCAATTCATATCTTCTGCCATTCATCCAAGGCAGTCCCGTCTCATTTCCCAGGCCCAACCAAACAGCTTCAGGCCCAACCAAACATCCGCCAGGCCCAATCAAACCAATAGATCATAGGTATCATCATCAACAACACCCACCCCCCGACTTCTGGGCCTGCGCGCTCAGCTTCACACGATTCCCCGCCGTCGCCCCAGGTCCCTTTACCCCAGATCGTCGATCATTCAAATCATACTTCCCAGCCTCGATATTAAGATATATCCGCTCGCTCACCCTTCCAAAAGCCTTCTCTACCCCCTCCCCACTCTTAGCACTAGTTTCCACATACTCCAACACACCATTCTTACGCGCCCATTCCGATGCCTCTTCAGCAGTGACTTCCCTCTTATTTTCCTCTCCCGTCGCAAGATCGCTTTTATTCCCCACCAACACGACAACGATATCCGGCTCCGCAATCTGCCGTAAATCATTCAACCAATCCTGAACATGCTCAAAGGTCCCCCGTCGCGAGATGTCAAAAACCAGTAACGCCCCCGACGCACCACGGAAGTAAGAGCGCGTCACACTCTTATACGTTTCCTGGCCCGCCGTATCCCAAAGACTCAGTTTCATATGCTTCTGCTCGACCACCGGCTCCGTCCGCGGCGGCTCAGGCAGTCCATTTGAGATCGCCGCTAACGAGGGATCGCGCGAGATGGAGGGCTTCGCTTTGGGTGGTTGGGTGTTGGGGGGTCCGACGGGGACGATTCGAGAGCCGAATTCTACCCCGATTGTTACGTCGTGGTGCGGCGAGAAACGGCCTTCACAGAGGCGGATTGTGAGACTGCTTTTGCCGGTTCCGCTGTCGCCTATGCAGACTAGTTTTGCGATGTAGTCCCATGATAAGGAGGACATTTGGGAGGTATGTTAGAAGGAGCTGGAGAGCTTGGGTGAGGGTAGGCTGAGGTTGGGCACGCGACTGTGGCGAGAGGTGGTTGCGGGGTGGGTGCTGGTTGTGATTGATGATGGGTTGTCTGGGGGTTGGTGGTGTGACTTGAGGCTCTTGAGGCTCTTGAGGGAGGTTGGGCCGAGTTTGAGGGGGTGGAGCTTGGTGGGGGGTATTGATGTATTGATGGAGTGAGGAGGTGAGGTATGGATACAATATAATTGTGGTTGGTTTTGAGGATGCAAATGTTCCCTTATCAAATACAATCTTTTGTTTTGCTTGTGAGAGCTTGGCTACTGTTGGCTCAACCCGGGAAGATGAACTGCAGCTGCCACGCTAAGATTGCAATGGGGGTTGGGGCTCCGTAAGTGGGTGATACTGTATCATGTGGCGGTTGTCCCTGGAACTGCATTAAGCGTGAATCCATTTGTAAGTAAATAAATACTTACCTAGCTATATTCACTCCAAAAATAAACCACAAATAAAGTGAGGTGGTTCCGTGTTGATTATTTAATGCAATAGTTTGTGCTCATAGACATCTGACTAAGACTCTAGATAGACTTTAGAAGTCAAGAGCACGTTCACAGTGCTTTGTTACAGTTGATGTTCTCACGCTGCTGATTTCCCTTCGCAGGTGATTCAAGTCGGGTGGGTGTACAGGGGTCGGTTCTGCCCCGAAAGCGGTGACCTTTCACGGTCCTATCTACTCGGTACTCTGCTGCTGCCTCTCCTGCAACTGTCCGCCTGTTCATGACTCCTGCGAACTCCTGTCCATACAAACTAGTCAAAAAAGGTTGTGGCCAAAGTACACCACCGACTTTAGACACTCAGTTGTTCCGCGCATATCCCTACGACCAAAGGTTCTGTCTGCCTTTGTCTGGAACCTTCAACCCACTCTCCTTCCAGTCCCATCTATCAACAACCTCGGAGTCTGGATAAGGATCTCTTAGGTGGAGCTTGACCGCCGTTATCAGGTACAACACCAAGCACGCTTTGTGCTCGTGTTTCCATCCTTGATCTGCCACCACCGGTCTGAAGGCGAGGGATCAACATGTTCTCGGAATGTAAGAGGCATCCAGAAGAAAACATCCAGCCATGCGTCTAGAACAAACTAACCCGTCCTCTTTAGATGCCTCCCGATTCCTAGCACAGTCGCAGTCGCGATTCTCTAACTTTGGCGGGCAAGATAACAACACCGATACGCCCTCACGAAACCCCTCTGACCGATCTCGTCGATCTTCAAATCAACCTCTGAGAAGTGCATCAAGAGGCTATGCCAACCGACTGGGGAATCCATATCAATCCAACTTCAACTTTGCCTCGCGGTATAGCACATCCGCTGCTCCAGATGCTCCGTTATTCCAAAGCGCGTTAGATGAGTTTCGAGAAGAAGACGATGAGGAGGAACGGGAACGGGAAACACGGGATTACTATGCCTTGCAGAGATCGCGAAGAGTGTTTCCGGTAACACTGGAAGAAAGCCAGGAGACGGATCATGCCAGTCAAGCTTCCGTGGATGCAAGTAGAGAGGAGGGTGGGCGAGTGTTGGAAGATCGGGGTCGGGGACGAGGGATCAAGAGTAGTTGGAATGGAGGAGGGCATAGTACGAGAGAAAGAGGTCGACTTCCGGAGACTGTAGGGGAGGAGGCCGAATACGATTTGAGAGGGCGTAGTCAAGGAAGTAGTAAAGGAAAGGACCGGATGGTAGATGTTGGGTTGGAGTCTGTCAACGGGGAAAGCGATGATCCACCCGAAAGTTTGGCTGTGGAACAATACCAAGATGATGATATTCCGCCAGCTTTTCAGAATTTCCGACCAAATTCAAAACCCGGAGCAATAAAACTACATACCGAATCCCGAGATCGTAACCTCCAGGCAAAAATGGGAGCTAATATTCCTCGACCTCCTAGTTCGACTGATACAACAGTTCCAGCGACGATAGCGAATGCCCTCGGAGAAGCACCAAGTCACGATGTATTCTTTGGTACGCTTTATCTGATATGCATCGGATCGCTTTTTGCTACCTTTTTCCTCATATTCCTTCATACAACGCCTGGTAAAAACCTTGGGGATACCATTTATACCACCATGCACTCCTCGTTTTACCTGTTATCCGTGGATACGGTGGTCTCAATTATTGTATCATTGGTCTGGTTGGCCTTATTACGATCATTTGTGAGGAATTTGGTCTATCTCATCGTACTGGCGGTGCCAATAATTCTGTTTTCTTTCTCACTGTATCCTCTGATCTCAAGTTACAGAGGCGATACTAGTGGAGTGAGTATACAAGACAAGGCAATGAGATGGCTTTCGTTCATTCCATCGATATTTGCAGTCATCTGGTTATACACCTTGATCAAAGGTCGCCATTCTTTACACAAGGCCATTGGAATATTAGAATTTGCGGCCCGAATACTCGCTGCCAATACTGCACTTTTAGGATTCGGTTTTGCTACTCTTGGAGCTATTGTTGCATGGACATGGCTTTGGCTGGGAATGTTTACCAGAATCTTCCTTGGCGGACATCAAAAGGATACTTCACTCACTGGATTCATCATCGATGCCTCAAGTTGGTGGTTGGGAGCATATTTCGTTCTAATGTACATCTGGACACTCTCAATCATCAACGGTATTCAACGCTCAACAACAGCCGCAACTGTCTCACAATGGTATTTCCATCGTAACGCCGCCCCCGTTCTAGCCTCTCGAGATGTCGTTTCTGCAGCTCTCACCCACGCAACCACCACCCTCTTTGGAACCATTTGTCTCTCCACCTTACTGGCCCTCTTAATTCGTCTCCCACTTCTTATTCTACCAAAACGACTCGTGGGTATAGCAAGCATATTCGCCTACCAACTCATCCCAACTCCCATCACGGCTCTCACCAACCCTCTCACATTAACCTATGCAGCAATCCACTCCCAACCACTCACCGTCTCAGCACGAGGCTTGTCTCAAATGTCCTTTCTCACCCCCCAAGCCCCTACCACAACCCTAACACCACGCTCCTTCGCCTCCCGCACCAACAATCAATCCGCCCCCCTCCTCCCTTACCGACTCGCTAAACTTCTTCTCCACGCAACGCGCTTCATCATGGCCATGGCTCTTGGATTCGGAGGCTGGGTCGCCACCGCGAAACAGTTAGCTATCAGTGTTCCCGGTGGTGCAGGTATTCGCGGGAGTGCGTACGCGTACGTCGTTGGTCTTGTGGCTAGTTTCATCGGATGGGGAGTGCTAGGTGCTATGGAGGGTGTGCTTTCCGGAATTGTGGATGCGAGTGTCGTTTGTTGGGGCAGTGAGAGGGGAATGGTTGGTGGGGGTGCTTATTGTCTCGAGGCGGGATATCTGTTTGGTGATGGAGAGGAGGATGGCAGGGTGTAGACTTGGTTATCCTCATTAGTTTTTTTCATGGAATGAATGGTTCTGGTCGAAATGGGTTGGGTCTTTGATTGTGATGACGTTCTTATGAGGTGGTTGGACGCTACGCTGGCTTTCTTCTTGCGGTGGAGGCAAGAGATGGGGAATTTGCTATGTGAAACCTTGACTTTGACTTTGTGGTCATGAGTTGAGGTATGGCGTTTGGTGTAGGAATGGACTTGGGCTTGGGATATGGGGATTTTCGGATTGTGGATTTTGAGTTTAGCGGTTTGTGAGGGGAAGACCTCTTCAGAAGCTTAGCTTACGTTACGGTAGCTAGTAAAGATAGCTGGTAACGGTAGCTGGTAACGATAGCGTATAGTTATCTACATAAAGATTTGCATAACAATTGCATTCTTTGATTTCCTTTTTTGGCAGCGTTCGAAATGAGTCAAGTTAAGTTGAGTTGAGTTAAGTAGTAGCACCTACTTAAATTAACTCGGAATAATATTTAGATATACTTGACTTAACTCGCTAAATACTACTTAAGTAATACAAAATATACTAGTCTATTAATTCGGTATTAGTTAGCCCCTTTTATAAACTAAGCTAGGAATAGCGTTCGACACTTAGAATACGATTCTAAGGATTCCAAGATTCCATTCTAAGGTAGAATATTCCAAAGGCTCTCTAATTTAGAATAGAATATTCTAAAGGATAAGGCCTTAGAATTTAGAATTCTAAAGTATGTATATATATTTTACTTATAAACTAATAAAAGAGCTCTACTTGTTATAAAGTAAGAACTAAAACTATAATTATTCGACTATTTACTCTTAGTATAAGTATATACCCTTAGTATATCTTAGTAGTACTATATATATTTACTCTATATATTATTTAACCTATCTAAATAGTAATTGTGACAGACGTGCTTCTGGACAGTCGGAACAAACAACACTCTATTCTTAGGACAATAGACGAGGAGAGAAGGAGAGCTCGAGAGAGCTGGGAACTAAATACAGGTCGTGCGCGCTAGTACTAGCGCGCCTCGCCGAGCGAGCATGTGACATCCAACCCTCGTGACCATAACCGTCACAGTAATACTAAGGCTAAACCTAGTCTTTCTATTAGTTGCTCGGACTAGAACTATTATTTTATAAGTTACGTAGAATTCTAATTAGAATTCTAAATATTCTACCCTTTAGAATAGAATATTCTATAGAGGGGTCTCAGAATTGAATTGAATTGAATTGAATTTATTTAACGTCCGGCGAATACAGCAAGCCTTCGTGTAGCTAGGTTCTAAACATCCCTTAGTAGGGCAAAGGACGCTAGGGGGGTACCCTAGAGGTCAAGGAGGGTAGAA
>UNPT01000387.1:0-49195 GCA_900536445.1 Hymenoscyphus occultus | reverse complement strand
CTCCCTTGTAAGGAGCTTCGGTGGCTTGGTGTCTTCTTTGACTCTCGACTATCCTTCTACGGACATGTTAAGCGAATGGCGGCTAAGGCTACATTTGTCGCTAACGCGCTAAAGAGTACTACAAACACAGTACGAGGCTCATCCCCCTACCTTCTAAAGCAGGCGGTTACAGCTTGTATCCTTTCAGTCGCCTACTTTGGTAGCGAGACCTGGTTCCTAGGGCGGACCCGTCTACGAGGCCAAGGAAGGAAGCCAATTAGCAACGGGATTAGCCGACACCTTTTAACCTTGGACAAGGTAGTAAGCAAGTGCGGTAGGGTAGTTCTTCTAGTCTATAAGACTACCCCGACGTTAGTCTTGCTAAAGGAGGCTGGGCTTCTTGCCCCTGAAATCACACTAATTGCTAAGAGCGAAGGACTCGAAGCAAGAATTAGACGACTCGATCCCCTACACCCGCTAAAGAGGCGTCTAGATAGCCCTTGTAGTCGCACAAGGCTCCTCTATAGACAGCGAAGGACTCTTCTAGTCTCTGAGACAATAGACCTAATATAGCTAGCTCCGTGGCAAAAAGGGTTCGACAGAGCTAAAAGGCTCGCTGAGGTAGCAGGTCCCTTACCTCTTAGTAATAAGGAACAATACAAGGCAGACTTTCTCTCTTTTCTACAAGCAGTCTCGCCTTCTGACCTAGTTGTCTTTACAGATGGCTCCCGGCTAGACTCAGGGGACTCAGGGGGGGGGGTGTGCCTAACTAGAGGGGGGGTTGTCCTCGATACTAAGACCTATTCCTTTGGTAGCTCTCTAGAGATCTACGACGCCGAGGCTAGGGCCGCCCTTTACGGACTTGAGCTAGCGATCAGCTCCCCTTTTTGGGAACAGGCAGAAAAGTGTTGGATTTGCCTAGATAACCTTGAAGTAACACTATAGCTGACCTACTAGTCTTCTGGCACCTCGCAGGGAGTCTTTAGTAGAGTCTACTAATATACAACCGACTTCCCTAATAAGATTAGTACTAGGTGGTGCCCTAGCTACACTAGTATCCCTAGGAACGAAATAGCCGACAAGGCTATAGGACTCGGCGCTCGCAAACCCCCCTCTTCTACCCTCCCGCTCTGTACAGCGACCCTTCAACGGGGTATTAAGGATCATAGTAAGGAGCTCGCCTATAAGCTCTAGCAAACAACGCTACTAGACTCGTATAAGAGGCTAGGGCTTCTAACCTAGGTCGCTAAGCCGCGCTCGCTAAAGCTTCCCCGAGACTTCCTCGGAAGGCTAATCGCCTCAAGGTCTGGCCACGGGGACTTTATAGCGTACCACGTCCGATTCCGGCACCTTGATACGCTCCTTACCTCAAGCGATTATTCGTGCGGTAAAGAGAAGACGCCGTTCCACCTACTCTTCTGTCGTCGAGTTAAACAGATAGCGCCGGAGCTGGTAGCGAGAGCTAAGCGAGACCCAGGAATCCTCTTTGGCCCTCGATCAGAGGACCTCTTCCGAGAGCTCCTTTTGAAGACCAACTTCTTCAATAAGATCTGCCCCCTTCGGACTGACTTAGTTACTACTTAGTCTACTCTAATCACCCTCTGTTAGCCTTTATTTCCTTCTCTATATCTTTATTTCCTTTGTCTATTACTGCTCTCTCTTATAACTATATGTAGGAGTTTCCCCGGAAGTGGGGTCTCTCTTTAAACTACCACTAGCAGATAGGCTTTCCTATTTGCGACCCCTGTAGCCTAGGGGGGATTTTCCCCCCTAGCGTCCTTTGTCCTGTCTAGGAATTACCTAGGAGCTAGCCTTTAGGTGTTAGTATCCGCCGGACGTTAAATAGAAATAAATAAATAAATAAATTAATTCTTTAGTTTAGTACTCTAGTTAGATACAAAGGAGACAAGAAACAACTAATATCCGCGAATCACAAATCGGCGAGACTTAATCAAAGAGCTATAAAAGAAGGTATTCAAAAGGACCTCAGATTAGGTCGAATCTCAAAAGTTTAACTTCCATTACTTAAAAGGTTTATATCCTTACTACTCGGTCTAGTACTAAAAGAGGATAGTTCTCTTCGAAAAATCCACAATCTATCTTTCCCTACTACAGAGTTAGTTAATAATAGGATCGAAGTAGAAGTAGCGTACTTAAAGTACTTATTAATACGCTAAGTTATTACAATAGTACTACAAAAAGGCCGAGGAGCGATGATTATAAAGCGCGATATAGTAGACGTATTCAGGAATATCCTACTAGCGTACAAGGTTCGGTGTATGTTTAGATTTGAATAGAACAACTGTTGCGATATATTCCACACACTCGCTTGGCGACCCACTATATGTGGGTCGCTTCTACCTTGTGCGACTACCTTAAGTACTCGCACAACTTCCACTCCTTTAGCTAGACAGACACACTAAATATTATATACGTTTTGAACCCCTTATTTGCTTTACTGTTACGCACTTGTTATATCTCTATCCTAACACTGATTAGTAAGCGCGCACAGATCAGAGATTTTTGTCTATACAGCTACTGCTACGTAACTACTCGTATTCACCTTCTGTACAAACGGAATTTTTGCACTTGCTACCTTAAGGACGACAGCCTTTGAAGAGTAGGAATCGAAGACTAGGACCTATCTGGACCCTTTTACTAGGTAGTCCATTTATCTTGTTTCTACTACCGTGGTAGGATCTCACGATCGAAACTACGAAGGCTCGAAATTGTACTAGCTACAACGAAAGCACAACAAAAGACAACTAATTCGTACCCTCACAAGGGAATAGTGAATACCTTAACTATAACGAAAGTACAATAAAAGACAACTAATTCGCACCCTCACAAGGGAACAGTGAATACCTCAAAATCCTACCTTCCTACGAAAATTGTACCCCATTCTAGGGTTACGATTTTTTTCCCTGTCGATTTGTAGCAGCCTCTGGACTTGGCAAGGCTATAATCTACAAAATCCACGATGCCACCTAAGACAGCTCCAAAGGCTCCGCCAGCTCCACCTTCGACCAGCGGAACGGAACAAGAAGCCGCTGCGGAACGAGCTTAAGACATACCTAGGTTAGACGACGGCTCAGAAATCGAAAGAGAAGCCAGCTAATACATAGAAGACAAGATTAAAGAGTACGAATAGGGCACCTATGTCGACGAAGACCAGTGGTGGGCCTTTAAAGAGGACTTCGAGGACTGGGACAGAGAGCACTTCAAGAACGTAAAGAAAGCTCTCTACTTAAAACTTTGTAACTAACTTATCTTTAATGGAGTCTAGATAGTACTAACAACTAACAACACTCTACTCGACACCCTCCTCGAGAGTCTCCACGACAAAGCTTACTACTAATAGACAACTAACAAGGCTCTTAAGATGTTCGCTAGATACCCGAATACTAATTCAGCGATCGTCAAGGGCCTTACCCACACCTATAAGAACCCAATTGTCCAGGCCAACAACCCTACCGACAAGCCTCTACCCCTCTACTAACTGCTACCCGAGCTAACTCCAGTACCTAAGCCTACAGTAGAATAGGCAAAAGAATCATCGGTGGATCAACAACTTCGACAAGAACGATAAGAACGACAAGCCTTAACACTATTACTAATAGAACGGAACGGATTCGGATCCCTTAAAGAATCCTAGTCACTATACGACAAACCCTAGGACAAGGCACCCTACGTACGCGAGACGTCCTACAGACCTAGGGACACGAGGTACACACCTGGAAATGCTAGCTTTTAAGGCAGCCCAAATGCTGGACCATTCCAAAGCCAATCCCCAGCTCCACAAGGGGGCCCATCTAGTACCCTAATCCCCGAGGACCTCCAGGCCATTTTAACACTAAGCATACCCCACGGCCATGGGAAAGAACTAGCCAACGTTATGAAAATGCTTTGAGAAGACATGAAATTCGGGGCAAGAGGGGACAACTTTCTAGAACGACTCAAAGTCTTCAAAGACATTTGCACTAGCGCCGACCTACCTTATAGCGCCTACCGCCTAGCGTTCCCGCATATGCTAAAAGGGATGGCACTACACTTTTACGACTCCTCTATTAGGCCCCTTAATATGTCATATGACGACGCTTGTAACACACTCGTTCAACGATTCGAGAACAAGAACCATTAACTGCACAGCCTATAGGAATAGAACAAGACGACCCTCAGCGGAACTAAAGCACTCTACCCCGACAAGACGTACCTCGAATGCTTTGATCTGTTCCTCGAAAGACTCGAAACTTTGCGTCTACGCTTAACACATGACCTTCGCACCGACAGCTTCTTTAAGAACCAGATACTCCTCGGATACCGCGATATTAAAGCATGCCGACCGGCATATAGCTTACCAGCTGATAGGTTACCCGACTTTATTAAAACCCTTCAGGGAGCTATAACAAGTTAGGAACATGTTACGCTAAACGCGAATCCAAGGACTTACTTTATACAAAGCGTACTAAACGCGGACCAATTAGAAGACGAGACGCTGTTTACGAATCGTCGATTCTATACTAATAATCGAGGACCGTCACGCGGACTACCTCCTTACTTATTGTCTCGAGCACCCTAATATAGGGACACTCGAGATAAGAAGTGTTATATTTGTAAGAAACTAGATTGTAGGTTATATAAACACTCCCGTAAGGAATAAGCAAGCTCTTTTAACAACTTGAAATCCCGCTATCTAAATAAGTATATAGATAACTAGTTCTATACTTTCCTAGCCGAGTTCGAACCGTATAAGGACTTAACCAACAATATCGATATAATCGACTTGGATAAGCTACTTAGAGAGGAAGACACTCGAGACGTCGAAATCTTTATTCAAGACGACGAATCAGACTATATAAAATACGATTCCACGTTTATGACTTCCCTAGGGGACATTGACGGACAGTTAGCACAAAGTATAACAACCCGCCTGTGTAACGAAGCATTCCTCTATATAATCTAGCCAGAACACGTTAACAAACCTACACTTTGGTACCCCGAGTTATACTTCTTCGGAATAATGATCGACACAGGGGCCGCCGGCGTATCGTTAGTTGGATACGTACAATTCTAGGTATATAAATCCTTATATCCTGACGCCAAACTTGATAAAACAATAGCCGGAACTACTATAGTACGATATAGAATAGGATTAATATCTAACATTGGCTCCGTTATAGTAAAATCGCTAGTAGGAGACGTTACGTTCTAGGTAATGCTACCAGGGACAGACATCCCGTTTATTCTATACATTAACGACTTAGATACTCTAAAAGTTACCTATAACAACTTAACTAAGAGCGTTACGGTTACTAATATCAATAAAGCAGAACTAGACAAAAGATATCCTACACAACGCTTGTTCGGCCACCCTTTTATTCAATAGGGCCTACAAAAGAACCTCGAGACGCTCTTACAAGGCAGACTATATGAAAATTGGCTCACAGACCTAGACCTCCGCCGCTTATATCGAAGGTTCGGCTATCCTTCCGTCAACAGGCTCTACGATATCCTCAAAAGAGCCGGGCACAAAGACGTAACGTACAAAGTAATTAAAGGACTATCTAAGTACTATAAGGAGTACTAACGTTACGAGAAGTCGCTAGGACGCTTCAAGTTCACAATTTATAACGACTATAAGTTTAACTTTAATATTTATTTCGATATCTTCTATATCGATAAGAAACTAGTTAGACACCTTATAGACAAAGCTACAAGATATTAAGCTAGCGATTAGTTAAGTAACATATCCGCAAAGACCGTCTAGGAATTAATCCTTAGGGAATAGATCTACACCTACCTCGGACCCCCGGACATAATTATAATAGACTAAGGCACTTAAATAGCAAGCAGAGAATTCAGGTTATTCGCAAAGATAATAGACGTAGACGTTAAACTCGTCCCTGTAGAAGCTTATAATTCAATCGGTAGAGTTAAGCGATACTACGACACAGTACGCCGTGCCTACGAGATAATATCTCAGGAAACTCTAATAACTAAAAGGCATACTCGGCTAAAGATGGCCTTTAAGGCAGTTAACGACACCGCTGGCCCCGAAGGACTTGTACTAACATTGCTGGTTTACGGGGCCTATACCCGGATGAGCTACGAAGACCCCCTTCTGTAGACATGGTCCACCGCGCTATTGCCTACCAAAAGGCGATGAAGGAGGTTCGACGTCTTTATGTATAACGTTAAGTAAACGCCGGATTAAACAGTCGAAATGGTCCTATTACAAGTCACCTGAAGGACCTTCTACTAAACGCTCCGGTACGAGTATACCGGGAACACAGCGGCTAGGAAGGCCCATTTCCACTCGTCAGGCTAGAAGGAGAGACGACCGTCGTCAAGACATAAAAAGGGGACACTGATTTCCGCTCAACAGTAGTTAAGCTATATTACAAGGAAATCGAGAAACCCGAAAACGTCGAAATCCTCGGGAACCCTACCACTGACGACGATAACACTAACTAAACCGTACTACAAGTACCCCAAGTACTAACTAGGGACCTACTACGCTCTTTACGATCGAGAGTAGTTAACCTTAGAACTCTTTTAATTTTATTATTACCGGATAGTCAGAAACACGTAAGTAATAGAGCAAAAGAAGCCGAAATCCCCGCAAAATCGACTGACGCTACTCTAGAAGCCGTAGCCGGAATACCTAGTACTAATGATCGCCCGGAGAACTCGATTAAGCGAGGCCGCGGAAGACCTAGAAAACACCCTAAATCCAACGAAACCTTGTTTACCCTCGAGTCTACTACATTAAGCTAAGCGGATCTCGAAGAGATTAGAGGATTCGAGGAACTTAAGTCCTTTAACGTTATCGACGAACAAGACGTCCCGGATAATGCTATTATCTTCAACTCTAAATTTGTTAGGGACATTAAGGACAAGGGAACTCTAAAGGAGCAACAGAAGTCTCGAATGGTTATCTAAGCCTAGGGTAATAAAGAGAAAGAGTTTGTTATTACTGAATCTCCGATAATTCAACGAGTAAGCTAGAGAGTCCTTCTGTCCATCGCCGCTATTATAAGAAACAGTATATATAGAAGGGATGTTACCTAGGCGTATATACGCACCGGCGAGCGACTAGTATAGAGATTCTTCGCTCGGCCGCCTCGAAACCCTGAAGTACTACAATAGCAAGGCAAAATCCTCGAGGCCATTTAGCCCTGGTACGGAATCCTAGAGGCTGGTACTTTTTAGTACGCTCGATACTTAAAGTACTACTTAAACGAACTCGGTATGAAACTCTCGACATACGATCAATGCCTATTCTTTACAAACGAGTTAGAAACAACCGGAGCCTTTAGAGTTATAGGACTCTAAATAGACAACTCTCTTATCCTTACGAACGATATCTTTGCTATAAGGGAAGAGACCAAATTTAATTCCGTAAAGCTAGAATTTAAGTCGAAGCCGAGGGAAAAGCTTACGTTATAATAACCTATAGATTTTAACGAAAGTACAATATCGTTAAACAAGGACGGATTAATTATACTTAGCCAGAAGCAGAAGACAAAAGACAAACTCGCCCTCGCAAAAGACCCCGCCGAATTCAAGGTAATTAGAGCACTCGGTGCCTACATCTCTAGCGTCTGCTAGCCTGAAGCGATTTGCGACTTATCCTTCGCCGCCTAGGTGACTAACCCTATAGACGAAGAAGTCAGTACGTTAAATAAGCGTATCTAATGGCAGATCGACAACAAGGAACGTGGCCTTAAATTTGTACCTCTAGAGCAAAAGTCTCTAAAACTCGTCTATTTTACAGACGGCTCTTTTACGAATAACCAGGACCTGACGTCCTAGCTTAGCTTAGTCCTAGTCCTGACGGACCGTTACGGAAAGGCTAATATACTACACTAGACCTCGACAAAGTGTAAGCGTGTTACCCGGAGCGTACTAGCCTTAGAACTATACGCTATTAGCCAGGGATACGACATAGCGATTTACGTTAAGACAACCCTTATTCGGATCCTTAATTAGTATATCCCTCTCGAGATTTACACTAACTCTAAGTTAGTCTACGATTATCTTTTCAAACTCGGAACTACAAAGGAGAAGCGATTAATGATCGACGTAATGTATCTACGTGACGCCTTTAAGTCTAAGGATATTAACCACTTAACGTAGATCGAGGGCAAGGACAATCCCGCTAATTCTATAACTAAATCTAAGGGAAATGGCGCTTTAAAATCATTGATTAATACAAACGTAATTACAATTAATACGAGCACCTAGGTTAAAAGAAGCTAAAAGGAATAGACTATTGTTTCTATATCTCTTTCCGTCTCTCTTTAAAGTATCGCTAGTGTTACGATATATTCTACACACTCGCTTGGCGACCTACTATATGTGGGTCGCTTCTACCTTGTGCGACTACCTTAAGTACTCGTACAACTTCCACTCCTTTAGCTAGACAGACACACTGAATATTATATACGTTTTGAACCCCTTATTTGCTTTACTATTACGCACTTGTTATATCTCTATCCCAACAATATATTATCTTATTATATAATACCTTAGACCCTAGTATTAAAAGAAGCTAAAAAACCTTTTATAAATAAACGTTTAAAGGGTTTAATTTCTAATACTAGTCCTTATTTATAAGATACTTTTAGTTATTCTTAATAGATAAGATTTTAAAGAAGCCGTTTATAAGATAGTATCTAGCCTATAATATATATAGTATTAGGGATTTTATAGTAGGTTTCTTCTAATACGCTTTTAGATAGTTTATACCTATATAGCTAAGAAATAATAGAATAGATATATATATCTTAATATCTTATATAGTAGTAGGTTTTTATAAGTTACTTTTATATAATAATAGGTTAGCTAATAACGTTACTTTAGTATATTAATTAGTATATAAGAATAACGTCTCTAATATCTTAACTAGAAATATTAATTTAAAAAGGGATATTAGATCTTTAATATTATAAGAACTTAGGAGGTTAGTATTTATATAATATACTAGATTTAGTATATCTAGTAGCTTAAAATTAGTTATAATTCTTACTAAGTTTATTACTATCTTATATACCTTCTATAGGTAATTTTACTAATAATTAGTTATAAAAATCGTTATTAAACTAATATAGTAATAATTTAAGTAGTAAATCGTTAAATAGTAGGGGTATTTCTAGGGATTCTATATATTAGTTCTACCTTACTATAGCTTACCCGCCTATTTATATATATTAGTTTTGTAATAGTTCTGGTTCTAGACCTGCCACGTGAGCTCTCACCGCCTGACAGAATCCTGTATATTAGCATCGTTCAGAGCTGTCTTAGCTCTTTATCTTCGTATTCTAAGAATGGATCAGTTCTACTATTACACGTCGTTCTGCTCCGTTACAAGTTTAGTATAAAGGAATTTCGAATACGTATATATAAGTGTTTTTCTAAGCGCGCTAGGGTAATAGGAATAGTATTCTTAGTTAGAGGGCTCTTTTTCTTACGTTTCTAGTAGAGTAGCGAAGCGCTATAGGTGTCACGGAGTTGGAGGAACTAGGGTCAGATCACGTGTAGCACGGCACGTGCGTGCCGCTGGCATTATGTATATAAGCTCCTGTTCCTCTGGAACTCTCTTCTCTCCTTACTTAGTTGTTCGCTCTTTATAGCAGTGTTCGGTTTGACTCAGTATTCATCACAGCAAGCAGTGGTTCACTCCACACGTTCACAATAGGTAGAGTAGCCGGGTTTATAGAATTTATACTATTTTATAGTATATTTAACGTAGATAGTACTTAGTTTAGTATAGTAATATTCCGAATAGAAGGGGAGAATAGAATATTAATACTACTAAATTAAGGCGGAGTTCTAAAGCCTAGAGAGCTTAATAACTCGAAAGAGGATAGTAAATCCGAAGAAGTACTAGAGTAATATATATTAGTTAATTAGGTAATAATAGATAATTTTATAAGGGAAAAAGAAAGTAATAATTTCTATAGAATCTTTAGGTATTTCTTTTACTATTTATACGCGTTACTATATAACTTTCTATAGTAGAAGGTATAGTATTTAGAGAATATTCTTAATACCTTTATTACCGCGTTTTTATATATTATAATATAAGGTTCCTAGATCTATATAAACCTACTTTCTAAGTATTTAAGCCTTAATTATACCTAGTTATTATATCTACTTTATATATACGATTTGTATATACCTCTCGTATCTAGAAAGGATATACCTCCCTTAGAATAAAATTATTCTAAAAGCGTTACCTAGGTATATAACTTAAATAGTTCTATATTTAGTTTAAATTTATTATTTCTACTTACTTTAATTACCCTAGGTATAATAATATAATAATGTTACTTATACTAGAAGTTTAGTATAATAACTTTTATATAGTATATATTAAATAATAATTAGATATTTTACTTTCTATTATATTGTTACTAGCTCTTATATACTACTATTTAATATTTATTTCCCATTATAATCTATTATTATCTCTTATAATAAAGTAGTAAGAATATAATAGTAGAAGTAGTAGTTCTATAAGTACTTAAGTAGTTATTTATAATTTTAATTTTAATAATTCTGTGCCCGATCTACTTACGTCCGTTCTCTAAAGCTTAGTCTTTAACATTATTATTAATCTCCATCTAGCAGTTACTAGTACAAAAAGCTAGACGGTCAACACTGAATTCTTAAACTTCTCAAAATTTCATCAGTGATTATCTGTCTAGAAACTACACATCAGATACGTAGGAGAAACCAGAGATGTATTTTTGCGCATCGTATTAATGCTTCCATCTTCTGGTGGCGGTGAGCATTGTGCCGTTGAAGTGCCTCCTAGTTCACTAATTGCTTTCGCTCTTTTCAACTATCACAATTGCAATAGAATTACGATAAAATAAACATAACTGCCACTGTTAATCTCAATTGAGAGGAGTAAATTCCTTCTTTCCTACAATTCAAATGTCATCGCTTCAATTGGCGCAGCCAAGCACACCCCGCCAAGCGTATAACCGATGACCCCCTATTCCATCGCGAACCTCACAAATGCAACATCCCCACCATCTCCCAATTTCTTATCCATCACGTCACGTCATATAGTAAACAAGGCGCCGACAAGCCCCTCAATCGATTGAACATCACAGGAGAGAACCCCTGCTGATAATTCCGACCTGCTGTATTAGGCTTGGCACCGACTCTGCATACTGTATGCAGATCTCAGATGCGGGGACCATGTCGTACCTGCCAAGGGTATAATAGTCAGTGCGTCTTCCTACTGCGCTCGTCGCTTGTAGTCAGCGGAAGCAAGTGCAACGCGGAAGCAAGTGCAACGCTAGGCACACGCATTTCACTCTTAACTACGATATAGCACCCCGTCCACCTGTCAGAAAAGACATATAAATAGTATAGGCTTATAGATATAATTGACTATTATCCTATACTAAAAGGGTATGTTTTTTTAATTCAAATTGCGTACGATACGGACGAGTTTACGTGTTCCTACATATTGATCGATTTTAGTAGGGTGCACACGTGACGTAACTTTTATATGCGCTAGGCACTCCCGAGTACGTCTACGAGTACTCCTCGTATACTTTCCTTTATTATCTATTATATTATAGTACGCTATAGCCGGATATAGCTTGTACTTTGTTATATTCTAGAGCTAATTAGGGGCTTTTTTGTAAGCCTATATACAACCTTGTATCTTGAAAAATAACGGTGATATAATAACATTAACCCCTCGCCTTGCACTTGCTTCCGTGTTGCACTTACTTCCGCTGACTACAAGCGACGAGCGCAGTAGGAAGACGCACTGACTATTAAATACTAGGAACGAAAGCTTGAAAATCTCTTCTCTCTTTCTTATTCTTTTACATCTTGCCAATTTCTTTGTGGTAATTGTCCAAAGATATTCAAAATGGTTCGTCTTATTAATTTGGTGCCGTTGATTGCAGTCTGTGAGGCAATTCAAATTCCATATCTTCACGAAGCTCATGAGAAGAGAACTTACATCCATCCGAGATGGACGAAAACGAAACGAGTCGAGGAACACAAACTCCTCCCGATGCGCATCGGTCTTGCTCAGATGAACTTGGATGATGGATATGGACATTTGATGGATGTGTAAGTCTAAATTCAAGCTTAAGCTTAAACTTGTCACTCAATTTAAGCTTAATATCATTTACTTCACACAAACTTACACATCCCCGGTTCTGACCCCAAATCTCCCAATTTCGGCAAACACTGGAGACCCGAAGAAGTAATTGAGCGATTCCGACCCTTTCAGGATACCGAACAAACTGTTCGCGATTGGTTGGTTGAGAGTGGGATTCCAGCCACTAGGATATCTCATTCCGAGAACAAGGCACGGTTTGCGTTCTACGCTACTGCAAAAGTAGCGGGAGGCGTGATTCCATCTTGTGATTTTTATCACGTTCCAAGACACATTCGTCGACATATCGACTACATATACGACACTAACTATTGGTAGAAATAAGCTTATATACTAAGAGTTAAAGTAGATACCACTAACCTAAAATTTGAAACGTATATATACTAAGTTAAAGGGATACTAGCAACTACTAGATAGAGATTCATAATAATGTCAAAGACTAAGCTTAGATTTAGTGCCGTTGAACTACAGCCAGGGGTGAAAACCCCCCACTAGAACTGTATGATCAGGGCAGGAAATGACTTACTTTTTGCATTCAGTTATTTCGCGGAAGCTCAAAGAACATATCTAGAAAGGTTGAACAACCAATTAAATGGGCATTCGCCGCATTCCACGTTGAGAAGCTCTTTTGTATATCTTCGAAGTCAATACGTATAAAGGAGACTCTGTTTAATGTTTTTTGTAAAAAGGTAACTACACCGCCTCCCAATTGATTAGTCCTAAAACATTCCCACCCATACCAATGATCGGTACCATAGCATATATTTAAACGCCAAAGTCCACACCATCTTTACTCTTCACGGTCGGACTTTCGTACTTTTCCCGGACCCTCTCCTTTCCCTTCCCTTACCCTTCACCTCATTCTCCAGATTAACATTCTGACTCCATCCCAACCTTGCCATCTCCAGCTCCATAGCCTCCTCCCTAGCTCGTTTGAAATCTGGATAGGCGCCTTCAAGAGCATCGTAATCTTCGTCCTCAATATCATTCGTGGTGGGCCGAAAGCTCTTACTAAAAACTAGATCGCGACCGAATGCGCGGCCCCAGCAGATAGGAAGATCAAATGGATCTCTATTACCAAGGAGATGTTGATAGCTGGCTGAGAGTGGGACTTCTTCGTCACTGTCACTCTTATTACAATCGCTGTCACCAGTGGTATCTCGGCAGGTATCAACATCCTTATAAGCCTCTTCCGCCATCTTCTGCTTTTTGGCTTCCGCGGAGAGTGCCGTGAATGACTCCCTCTGCCGGATTCCCCAAGGCAACGCATACTCATGTCCCAATCTCGCCCCCACAATCATTAAATCCTCCAGCTCAGCCTGAGTAATATCCTCATGCCACACCTTCAACGCGGACGAAGGAAGGATATACTCCTCCCAGAACCGCAAGGCATTTTGAAAACATGCTGCTCGGATATTGTCGGGCATAGCTTCCTTGTGTATACGTATATAGCAGATATTCTGATCCAAGTGTGGAATTGAGAGGTGGGTCATGTAGGAATAGAGCTTCACTTTTGAGGGCGGAGGAGATGGAGGAGAGGTCACCCACGAGGAGAGGGACGAATGCATGGAGAGTGTTGAAGATTGTTCTTGAGGAACGGGAGTAGGCTTTGGTGATGCGGGAAGGAGAGGGGTTGAGGGGAGAGAACTGAGGGGTCTGGTAACCCAGTCGGAGGTGAGGCTTATGTGGGAGGGAGTTCGGGTTTTTGTTGGTCGCTTTTGTGGTGTTTTGCTTTCTTCTGCTTGGTCACTTCCTCGGGATGTCTTGCGTCGTGGTTTCCGGAAGAAGGGGGGAAATGCCATGATTGTTTGGTTTGGTGGTGTAACATAGGATTTTGTTGGGTTGGTGTTGAGGAAGAAGTTCGAAAGGTTTAGAGGCCGTCATTATATTGTGGAAGCTACGTAAGGAATCATACTTGGTTGTTGCAACGTGTTGTTATTGTGGTAACCAGTGGTAGTGAATATGGTTAGTATTGTTGCGGTGACGGCTTTATGAATCATGAAATTTGTAGCAGAAAGTTGAGTTGTGTCAAATGGAGAAGAATTGAGTCGAAGCTTCCAGACCATCTACATCAGGATTTGTTTGCCTATTTACCTTGATGACTACAGAATAAATATAATGTGTTATTTAACATAGAGAAATTAAGCCTGAAACAAACAGTTAAAGTCACGTGTACTAGAATTACTTGACTAGTACGATTTGTATGAGGATTCATATAGATTAGTACATAGGGGTTAGCTATAGTGGTGCTTCGCTTAGTGAATATAGTGCTGGGTAGGAGTTGCCTAATCAGGAATGGTGCAAACTCTCATCAAGTATAAATGATTGCTAGCCTTTAGATCTCCTTCGCTCGTTGCGATCAATCTCAACAATATTTTGGAATACTCCTTGTATACTCCTAGTAATGCCCTGACAATTAGGGTTACTTGAATTTATTAAAAGTCTTCATAAGTAGTAACCCTCCCTCTACTATTAATACATATTTAGCTTCTAGCGAATATTCTATGTTATTATTATCAAAGTCACTTTCCAGTTTATCCTTGCCCCTGGTTTCCCCACTTTTTTCCCAGGGCAGGATCTAACCTAAAGAGGTGATAATTCTGGGCTGACTGACTTGAATTTTGTTCATACATTTCCGACCCTTTTTAGTGGAAAGTTGGTTGAACCGTACATAGGTAGGGTAAAGTTGCGTCATTTTCAAAATCGGCCAAAATGCATACCTGGCGATTTGGGAGAGCACCAACTAATAACCAACAACCAACAACTCCTCACATAAGCCAGTTTCCAACGACAAAATCATCCAACTCATGTACCTAGCTATCTATCCTCTTACAGTCTTGAACTTTGTAGTCATCGAGAAGAAATCGGATCAACCCCATCTGGTTCTTAGTATCAACAGTAGCCCTGCAAACGACAAGTCGCACAAGACAAGATAACACCGTGCCACGCCATAACTCTCCAGAACCACTGAAAACCCTCATCTCTTCCTCATCATGTTCGCTAAACTCCATACATTTGTTTCAACTGTAGGATCTGCGAAAGGCCTTCTGTGGTCTTGTGGGCTTGTGTTCGTGTTGGTTCGTCTTCTTCATTGGTCTACCCTGCTACCTTTGCAGCTTCGTCTGATAAGGGTATTTTGGCTAATACCGGCCCCAAGATCCTCTCAAGTGCATTCTACAGCCTCTATTTGCATCCTCTACGCCATGTTCCCGGACCTTTCTGGGCTAGAGCAAGCGCTATACCATCATGGTATCACACCGCTCGGGGCAAGCGCCATATTTGGCTGTGGCAGTCATTCCAGATCTATGGCAAGAGGATCCGCGTCGCGCCAAATTTGGTCCTTTTCTGTGATCCAGATGCCCATGCCGCAATCTATGGAATGAAGTCCAATGTTCGACGAAGCACATTTTATGTGGGATTGGCGAAGAACATCCGGGAAAAAACGACTTTGAATAGTATAGACCCCGCGGAGCACGCTCGAAGACGCAAAGTGCTCAACACATGTTTCACCGAAAACTTGGTGACTGCCGTCTCTTCTTTGATAGGTCAACAAATCGACCGGTTGCACGAGATTTTGTTGGATGGGCATGATAGTACAACGGAGTGGTCTGCCTCCGTGGACTTCGGTGAGAAAATAGACCATCTTGCATTTGATATCATGGGTGATCTCAGCTTTGGGAGATCATTCAATCTCAAGGAGGCTGGCGATAATCCTCTAAGGACTGTGCCACATAACATCATCCAATACCTCAAATTTTACTATCCTGTGAGTGCCAATTTCTGCAGGACTTTCGGCGAGGTAATCTAAGGGATCAAGATAGCAATTGCTGACATTCAACGAAGATGTGCCGCTCGCCTTTTCTGAGCTCTATCATTTGGCTCAAGCCTCGCGGCTTGGACCGACTCATGGAGCTTGTGACCCCGCGACCTGTACATCAATTCAATGACTTTATCTTTGATAGTGTTAAAAGTCGGGTTGAGCTATATGAAAAGGAAGGGGATAACCACAAGAATAAGCGTCGCCAAGACATGCTCTATTTCTTGTGTAAAGCTCAAGATCCCAGCACAGGTCAGCCAGCTTACACTGAAGACGAGCTTCGCGCAGAGGCTAGTTTACTAGTCATCGCCGGGTCTGATACTACATCTGCTAGCCTCGCTAGCATCTTCTGGTACCTTGTCAGGGCGCCGAGATGTTACCAAAAACTTGTTGACGAGTTGCAAAGAACATTCAAAACAGCAGACGATATTGTTTACGGTCCGAAGCTTATGGGATGCACGTATCTCCGGGCATGTATCGATGAGGGAATGCGTCTTGCCCCTCCAGGGCCCTGCGAACCTCCCCGAGAGGTTCTTGCCGGTGGTCTTGACATTCTAAACAAACATTACCCCCAGGGCACCATTGTTGGCACAGCTCCCTGGTGTGATTCTCTCAACGTAGAAGTCTACGGAGATCCAACGATCTTCCGACCCGAACGCTGGATCATAGATGAGGTTGCAGGAGTCACCAAGGAGATGGTAGCCAGGATTCGCTCCAACTTCCACCCTTTTCTAACTGGTCCTGGTAGTTGTGCTGGGAAGAACATAGCACTGGCCGAGATCTTCCTTTTTGTATCTCGGACTCTTCTCCGTTTTGATTTGAGAAAGACACCAGGATCGACTGTTGGAGAAGGGAAGCCTGAGCTGGGCTGGGGTGAGAGGGATAGGAAGCAGTTCCAAATAGCAGATGCATATATCTCACTCAAGCAAGGACCAGAAGTTCAATTGAGAAAGAGGGAACGCTCTGAAGCAAATTCTGATTGAGTATGGTGAAGATAGGAGATGGTTGCCATTACATCTACCGAGATTTTGAAAACCGTGCAACTTTCTCTCTGTCCGGCTCGCTATGGAATATTTCTCAGGCTAGAGCTACTTTAATCTGATAACACCGAGTCTCAACCTTCCATAGTCCTCTTGATAATGTCCCAGTACCGACTCTCATCCTTCCGTGAATGTGCGATGTGCGTCGAACCCTGATATTTCTCCAAAGCCACGGAAAAGCCTTTACCCTCAGCCCTGGCCGCATGTGCCTCGACATCTTTATAGTCGGACAATTTATCAGCGGCGCTGTAGATGTACGCCCGCCGTATCTCAGCCGTATTTGCCTTGTCATTGTTGTGCAATTTGTACCAGTCGCTTAAGAAATCAGTGAGCAGTCCCACAGCCGTCGCTCCACTCCACAAAACGGCCCAGATATAGAGAAGCGGGATGGCAATAAGCTTCTGAAAGGAAGAGATACCGACACTGACGAAGTCCACAGCGCGAGGGATACGAAAGAGACCAGGGCAAGAATCAAAGACGCTAACGTGCGGTGGGAAGCGTTTATCTTCATTAGGTCCGGCTGTGGCAGCATATTCCTCATACATCTTTGCAATGCTAGAAGAACCGCCATTGGAGAAAATGTGAATAAGAAGTGGCGGTGAAGACAGAGAAGATGATACCGGCGTCTGGAAGGCGGCTCGAATGACAGAGACACCGGGGTTCACAGCGGGGCCGATCTGCGATGGACGGAGGGTACAACTCATGGTGCTCTTGAGGAGAAGGATCTGAGCAGCTGGATATAGGGCCTGGTATTTGAACACGTACTTGGCTATATGTGCGTCCTTGGCGTTTGTCCATCCAGCGATGATTATGAGTCGCGGTTGGTGGTCTCCATTGGTTTTGGTGTTTCTGCCTGTGCTTGAGAACTCTGGTGGCTGGTAGAGGAAAACGAGCGAGCCAAGCTTCTTCATGAAAGACAGTGGTCTAGCTGTAGTTGCTTGTGCTGGCGCTGTGAACGACATGGTGCTGTGAGGATACACTGGTAGATGAATAGGTGAAGCGAGCGAGAATAGGTATGAATAGAGCTTGAATGTTTGATTGATTTGCTCTGCTTCCATGGGCTAATAGCCCAAGTAGGTAGCTATGTAAAGCTAGAGAACTATTGTGCGGGAGGCTGGGTACTCATGAAAGTACTCGCGGAGGCAGGTAAGTTTTTCGTTGATTGGCGGAATTGAGATTAAGTAACCAACACCAACAGTACCAACAGTGCCAACCAACAGTGCCAACGAAACGTCATCGAAGCTTACTGGGGCTTATCCCACCTACCCACCGAGTTAAAACTACCGCCGAGTAGCCTTTATATATATTCTTCTAAGTAGATTGTTGATTGTTGGTTGTTAAGTGTTGGTTGTTGATTGTTAGTTGTAGACTAGTGGCCCTATCTACCTATCCGATCAAGTCTGTTCCATGCAAGCTGTACCGGTTACCATAACGGAAATCACAAGTACTGTACTGCGACGTGATTATACTGTATGCTTTTTCCTCAGACATGGTAGGAGATAGTTTCAACAGTGGAGATCTGCTTCACAGCAATGAAGAAGAACATATACAGTCGAACGCCAAGCCAGCAAAGATTGAGGCTCTCGCTGGCGACCTCGACTGGGACACACCTGATGACCCCGAAAATCCTCGAAACTAGCCGTCATAGAAGAGAATCCTTCACAGCGCCATACCAGCCGTCTAGTCATTTAGATTGTATGTACTATGCAGTTTTGCAAACCTCGAAATCTCTTTCCGTCTGATATGAGCATAATGAACTCGCTAACTCCAACCCCTTTCAGATGTGCAGGAATCTTGAGCCTCGTCGCCGCAGTACCCATTCTTCAGCTGGAATTTGGCGTGAGCAGAAATGTTGCCCTTTTACCCATCACATTATACACGCTTGGTTTCAGTTTTGGGCCTTGCATTGCATCACCCCTCTCTGGGTTATATGGCCGTCGCTGGATCTATTGGACGAATCTTCCCATACTTATCATATTCAACGCCATAGCCGCCGCGTCGAACAACTTCAGCGTACTCGTCCTTTTCAGGTTCTTTGCCGGTTTAGGCGGCTCTGGCGTCTTGGCTGTTGCCGCTGGCTCCTTGTCTGATATATGGGATAAGAAGGATGCGGGATGGGTAGCTGTACCTTACATCCTCGCACCTTTCCTTGGCCCTTCATTGGGCCCCTTAATTGGCGCCTACGTTCTCCACCAGTACGATAATGACTGGAAGTGGTCCATTTGGGTTATCCTCTGCATCCTAGCGCCGGTCGCTCTAACGCTTCCACTGATGAAACAGACCTCCAAGACTCGGATCTTGTACTTGAGGCAGAAGAAGCTCGGTGTAGGCTCGGTGGACATGACAGCTTTGTCCCGGATTACGACACTCCGAAGAGGGTTACTGAGGCCGTTCCACATGGCCTTTTTTGAGGTACGGCATCCTCCATCTCTTTATGAGTCAAATAGCTCACCTGGTACATTTAGCCACTCACACTTCTCCTTGCTCTTTACACGGCTTACAATTTCGCCATGATATTTTCGTTCTTCGGCTCTTATGCATATATCTACTCAACCGTCTACAATTTCAATGCCCGGCAGATCGGCCTTTGTTATATACCTATTGTTGTTGGTAAATAAGGATTCCTTTCTCACAACAACCAAATTCGTGAGCTTTGACTGATATCTTTCAGGGTTCCTGCTTGCCGTGATCACCTTTGGTGTCTTCGATGTCTTAAAATACCAGAAGGTGGCACGAACTAAGGGGAGAGTGGTGCCGGAAGATCGATTACACGCAGCTCTATTCGGTTCACCATTAGTCTCCATTGGATTGTTTGTGAGTTAGAAACCACCAGAGAATTGTACCATTCTTCAAGGAGCTGATAACTGATTACTGCCATCACAGTGGTACGCGTGGGCGCCGCGTCCTGGTGTCCATTGGATAGTACCGGCGTTAGCTGGTCTGCCCGTAGGATGGGGAACACTGACAGGATTTCTCACGGTCATAGCGTACATTGTAGAGGTCTACGGTAGTGCCAACTCAGCATCTGCTGTGGGTGCCAACGGGCTGCTGCGGTTTCTTCTGGCAGCGGCTTTCCCGCAGTTTATCATCCAGCTCTACACGCCAAGGATTGGGATCCACTGGGCGGGAACCATCTTCGCCTTACTCAGCCTCGCTTTGGTGCCTGTGCCCTGGTTTTTCTTCTACAGAGGTCGACAGCTCAGACAAAAGAGCTACTACGCGACGAATACTGACTGATATATGTTAAGCGAAGGCGGTTCTTGGCGAACTAGATAGGAATCAGCTGACCAGCTCTTCTGTAAGCGACGTGGTCTTTACTCTGTATATACTATATAAAACTTAAAAATACTAAACGTCTTATACGATTGAGATAATTATATTAGTATACCTAGGTAATATAAAGTAACGGGTAACAATTCTTCTAAGCTCTATATGACTGTTTTAGTTATACGGCGCTCCTAGAATAATTTTATTCCAAGAGAGGTATATATGGAGTAACAACTACGTCTCTTACCTGCCGAGTGTAAAACTAGGCAGACATGTTATTAAGAGGGATATCCCTTTCGTACTCAGTAGCTATAAAAGAAGCCGTGTATATAAAGTGAGTACAAAAGTAAGTCAAATTAAGGCACAAACTCTTAAAATGTAAGTTTATATGGATGTAAGAACCTTATACCGTAATATGTAAAAACGTGGCAATGAAGTAGTTGGGATAATTCTCTGGCCACCGTACCTTCTGCCATAGGAAATTGGAAATATGATATATCCAAAGAGTCCGTAGAAAACATCATTTCATTTTTCTATTGTCAAATCGTCCAATTATTCCTACATCTAATATATCTTTTTGAAACTCTTTCGCAGTTCCAGCGTACTCGTATCTGTGATCAGCATTGGCAGTACGTGCGTCCCCGTAAAGTGGATACCTTTACTCCACTTTGAGTGCACGTTTTCTTTTGTGGCTATTGAGTCTGGAAGAGATATATAAGATAGTTTCGGCGAACAAAATCTTTAATGATATATTAGCAAAGAATACAAGCAGCATCCCGTACATAATCTGGAATGAGAGGTAGTAAAGCTATCTTATGTAGCCTTTAGGAGTTTTTCGAAGCGATTCATGGACGAGCCACCCTAGGTGAGGACAAGGATGCACTTTTGTGCCAAGATTCTCAAAGTCTTACCATTGTAATACTAGTCAAAGACATGGTGGTTTACCTAATTGAAATTAAGAATTACTTCTGTAGAGACATTACCTTAGTTAAGTACTACTCTTGTAAATATAGCGACGTTCTAGTTATACGACATTGTAATACCTTACTAAATTGTAGTGTAATTTAATAACTAAGTATTACTAAGATATTGGACTGGACCCAGGATGATATATTACTTATATCCTAAGCGAGGATAATAAAAAGGCTCTGAGCGTTATATGAGATAATATAATATAAGAGACTGGACAACATTTTCTCATGGAAACAGAGTGTAATCAGTTACTCTTGACATCGGGGCATCTATAATTGCAAGTCACTTAAATAATAATATACTATGCAAATTGATAATTCTCCATATTTGTATAACGTCGTTTATTAAACCCTCGGCCATCTTTTTAACAACTATATCTAGTCAGATTATTTGAATTAGCCACCTATGCACCCAGGCTCTAAGGTCGAGAAAAAAGGGGCCTTTTCGAGGAATAGGCCACCCCACCCAAAAAATCCACCTAAATCATGACTCTTCATTATAACACATACAAATTAAATAGTATAATAATGTCTAAAAATGTTTCATTTGTCCATCCCGGTCCCTGTACTGCTGAAATCTGTTTGGGTAGGTTTATATACAGTTTGAATGGTTTGTTGGTCGTGGTATTAGGTGGGGTAGCCTGTGCCTTAAAAGGCTCCTTTTTTCTCGACCTTAGAGCCAGGCATAGGTCATGACTTCAAAGCGTTCTTGGGTGGAACGCGCTGATTTGCGGCAATATACGGTAAGAGATATTTCGGGCTTATAGCATGACTAGGAGCCAAACCTAGCACATTAATTGAAACACTACACACATATTTTGAAGTCAATGTTCAATCTGTGAACTCTTTTAGCGAAAGAATAATTGTGAAAGCGAATTTCCTATCCGTTCTATCAAACAAGGTTGAGATCATTCCCTTGACAACTCCTTCGGTGGCTTTCGTTGCCGGTATTTTCCAACGAGTCCCCTCCTTTATAACTTAAGCTATAAGCCACTAGTAATTGAGCAAAATCTCATAGGTCATCGCAGCACAGAAGCCGTGTAGAAAAATGCTCGTCATGTCTTGAGTCAAACTCAGTCGAAAAGAGCCATGCTATTCAGGAGTTTGTCGAGCCTGAGGACTTGTAGAAGAATCTGGCGAATGTTCGAGATTTTTCTGAAGATACTGTGGAAAAACTTCAGTGTTCTTCTCAAGTGCTTGACGATCGTCAGCAAGGAAAGGGCATTTCCTTGCATGGGGAACCTTACCGCTACGGATTTCTTCCCTGTCCAACGGGGCGTCCTCCATCTCTACATCTTCGAGGTCCTTCTTCGCGTCTTCTTGCAGCTCTTGTAAGTCCTTTACCACCTGTCCTGGATCTTCCTCTCGCTCGTCTGGTTTCTCCTTCTCAGCCGACTCACGTCGAAGCTTTGCTAACGGCGAAATCAGCAGGCGATTCCACACCCGTTTGAACATGTTCCGCACACCTATTAATTCCCTCTTCTGCTCAATCTCCATTTCAAGATCAAGCTGCCTCTCAATATTGGCAAGCTCCTCGCGTCTTTCCGCCTTCTCCCTTTCCTCCGCCAGGTACTTGTCCCTCTCCCAGCAAATCTCGCACTTCTCCTCGAATGTCTCCAGATAGGTATCGCAAGCGTCGAGGGGGCAGATCATATTGTTGTTATATCGGCAAGAGTCACGGTACAAAACTGAAGGTCGTTAGTGAAGCCAATTTGCAACCGATTGTCTGTAGCACGCGTCCTTACAGCTATGACCGCAGTCTTGCCAGATGTATTTGTGGATGAGCATGCGACACATCGTGGCGACCTTCTTGTGGCGTTTGGAGCTCGTGGTTGTTGGTTGTGTTGTGCTTGTCGCAATGTACAAAAGGTTGAGTCGAGATTTTGGATCTCGAGGGGCGGCGAAAAGTGGGTCCGCCACCTAAGCGAGGTCGCTCCTTCCTCCCTTCCTCATTCACGCAACTTCTCAACCAAAGGATTAGTCCCAGCGGAAGTGAAGCAAGCATTATTAATCATTTTCCAACCCACACAAGTGACAACATGGAAGCTTGAAGACAAGTCTTCCGGGTATTTCAATTATCCTAGAGCCAAGGCCCTTTCGCTAGACCCTACCCGTTTGTTTATGTTTACTGTCTTTCTCGAAATACAGTTTTCTTTGTTCGTTTTAAAAAATTTTGAATTGTACAACGACAATTGACTCCCATTGTTCTCACAAACCTCGCATATGCCAATTGCATGGCCTAATCTCTACTCAAGCTCTTCAAACTCTTACGTACTCACCGTGATTACCTCAAAGCTTCACTTGCCTTAACCACCTAATACTTTCATCGGCATCTACGGCCACAGAAACATACTATTATTATTTCCTGTCTGAGTTGATAATGTGAAGCGTTTTTGTTACATACACTGTGATGCTTTGTCCCGGGAAACTTGGTCGGCCTTGTAACATGGCGACGAAACGGCGAATCATGGAGTCATACGATAGATGAAAAAGGCAGCACATCTAACTTAATTTAATCAAAAGAAGCCTTGAAAATCATTTCAGTCAATTTCTAAAAGTTATGTGACCATCGAAATTGTACGCACGATTTAATTTAATGTTATTCTAAGCTAACGGTATGTATATAGAGTAATGGCGCCGTTTCTTGCTTCTAGCAAGCCGGTATAGTTACGAAACCTAGTCATTACTCCATATACTAATATGACTAATGTCTAGTATAACTGATTCAATTAGTACTTATTTATTGACAAAGGTAAGGTTCAATAATTATTTAAATTGTCTATATATCGTTTTCAATTGTATAAAGGCTTCTAGAATAATATGTTTATAAGCTAAGTGTATATGATATAATCTATACGCCTTTTACTAATGACTTACTATCTAGGTACTTACAAAGACTCCTTACTTAAACCTTTCAAGCAAACTCTTTGTCTTTCGTTGCTATATGACCTAATATAGACTAGTTAAAAAGGAAACCTATAATATATTGTGTGAAGTTCAGCTTTCCTGTTTAAAAGTGTTCCTTAGCGTTGAGAAGCTAGAAGACTGTTTATTAAGCACTAATCAACCCTTTTCCCCATCTATAAATTAATGCTGAATTTCTATCTCTACCTAGCATCAATCACCTTTGATCTCCACAGACATAATGGTTTCCATCACTCGAAATCACTCCTCCGTTCTATTTACTCGTTGCTATGTGCATATAGGTGATGCCTCAAGATCAGTCCTGCCTCTTCGTTGCCACGAGTGCCAAGTAGCCCTCCACCCACCTCTCATTGTTTATCCAGTCGTAAACGGTACCGGATGGCTATGTTACACTTGCCACGAGTCCCCAGAGATAGCAGCCTTCAGTCGAGCCGTGAGTTTCGCATTTGGCTTGGATAATACTTCAGCCGAGGATAACCGCCGCTCTTCACCCTCGCTCGAGCTGCAAACTGAACAAGCACCTGGTCCCAGAAGTCGCTGGAGGCGTGTTATTAATCCTTCCAAGCGAGGACGAATTTGAGACTTCCAAGCAGGTTTCGGAATGACGCGACTCCTAAGAAGGCTTAAAGGGCTGCCTTTGTCTCCAGGTATGTATGTGTCACGTGAAATTTATTGACCTGAGCCGAAATGGACGCTTTGGATGGCTGCGGGTCAAAATGATTTCCCAGAGCTTTGGGTTTTCAAAATCCTCGAAGGCTGAGATACTTCACTTCGTTATTTATTTATATTTATTTATTTATTTCTATTTAACGTCTGGCGAATACAACTAGCCGACTTGTAGCTAGGTTCTAGAATAGCCCTCAGTAGAGCAAAAGACGCTGGGGGGGTGCCCCAGATGCCGGGGGGTGTAGATAAGAGACTGCTTCACTTCGTTAAAATGTAATATTATTAAGTCCGACCTTTTTTCCCCTTTATGATTTAGAAGTAAATATTATCCCTTCCCATGTTTTGTGAAATACCTTATTATACTAAAATTTGTAGTGCAGGTGAAAGAGTTGTCTTAGTGTACCTAGGCCAATAAAAGATAAGCGTTAATAGTTATTCTAAACTCTCTGCATAACTCCGTATAATTGTCCGAGGCTATTAGGATAAAACTATTGGAAGAAGGGTATACAGAGTAACAACCACGTCTTTTACAGGTTAACCTAACGCCATTTCTATCCGGAGCTTTCTTCGTATCCGTATCCGTATTTTCTCATGAATTCTGGCTTAAGCCCAGCCAAGTCACGAGCCCAAAGAGGTGAGAATAAGTCCTTGAAGCATCCTTTACGATGGCTTTTCAACCCAAGGTCTTTCAGCAAGGTATCTGTGTAGCCGATAAGCTCAAATGTCATATTGTTGCCTTCGATACCGTTACTGAGGTAACGACGTTTACACCAAGTTGTAAACAAGGCCACTTCATCCTCCTGTGCTTCCTTGTTTGGAAGGTCGAGTTTGCCATCCAAATATGCCATAGCCCATAACATTTGACATTCCACCGTTGGAAAATAATTTCCGACCCCAACTTGACCAATAAAGACAATTGAGCGATCTTCGGTTGTGCTTGATTCGGATAGGGGTGCTATGTTTCGGTAGAGTCGATATGGGGTATGGGTAGCATGTTTGATATACATTTCGGGGGGACTGGCGAGCTGTGGAAATGTTGCGAGAACTTTGGCATCGGCTTTCTTTTCGACATCTTCCCAATGTTTATCTTGAAGGTCCATGTGAGGTAGACCGAGACCCTCACACTGACTTTCAGTAAAGAATTGCAGCGATGGTACCCAACCTGTACCGCAGAGAACAACATCGCAAGGTATGTCTTCGCCAGTTTTGAGATGAAGGCCGTTCCGATCCAGGCTTTTGATGTCCCCTGCGTAAATGCGAACGTGTTCTGCAATCACTTCGAAAAAGTCCGTATGGTTGAGAAGACCGCCGGTACAATTTTGCCAGAAGATCCTACATGGGTTAGGACCATGTCTGAGCCAGAAATGGTATAAAGATAGGAGGGGCTTATTGGGAATGGGGCTCTAACTTATGAAATCCCTAGAGGCATTCACGTGCAAAATTAGCTTCTTTTCGAGCATCGCCATCTACCGCTCCCCAAAAGCTATTCATGAGTTTCGGCCCATATGTCGAGGAATGAAGCAATTTTGTCCACCAATTGACTCCGTTCATAAAGGAAGGTGTGAATGAACCAGCGGCCCGGGTCATACCTAGGATTGACTCGTCAGCGGTTTATATTGTAAGCAAGAGTTTTACATCATACCGATTTCGAACGCGTTCTTGTATGGCCCTTTCCCTGCCGGAGAAAGAAAGAAACCTGGACCTGTTGTTTCCGTGGCTTTTATAATCCAGGAGACAGTTTTGCCTGCCTTTACGGCATCATATGCCATGTCTGCTGATGACTTCCCCGCCCCTAGTATAACGATTCTTTTGACGTCGGGAGAAGTGAGAACATCAGATGAACCGAAAGCATCATGGTGCAAAATTCGTCCACCAAAGTTCTCGCTACCTTCTAAATGAGGCATATTCGGAATTGAAGTCAGACCACTGGCGACAATCAGCCTAGGTGTGGTGAAAGTTTGTTGTAGGCCATCCGCTCCTCGTCCTTGAGCTTGTACGGTCCATATTTTATTGATCTTCTCTACTGACTTGACCTCCATCGAGAACCTAACCCTATCCCGTAGAGTCTTTCCGGCGCAACTATGACTGTCGACGTATGTTTCGAGGTACTTTGTTGTGTGCTTCGCCTTGAAAAACTCCATAGAGATATCTTCTTCGGGCGGCCGTGGCATTCGTTCGTCCGAGAATTCTGCAATTTCAACAGTCCATTGTGTCCAAAATGTATCATATCCTCTCCCTACATCGTGAAATATTAGTTGAAACGTTACCGAGGATAAAAAGGGGGGTTATATCAAACTGGAATTCCATGTCCCTCCAACGCAATTGTCCCTTTCAAGTATCACCAGTTGGGCTTCAGGGTGAAGATCTAAGTAAAGTTTGGCAGCGTAAACGCCCGAAATTCCTGATGGGTGTTAAGACCAGTGAGTTAAATCAAGTTAGCTGGATGAGACCTCACCAGCACCGATTATGAGAATGTCCACTTCGAATTTGGTAACGTCAGTCATGGCTCTGGAGATGATCTAGAAAATTTATCTGTATGGAATTACAACGGCCTAAGTACAACATATTTTGTATTATAACAAATGACAATCTCTTGCAGCCAGGCGGGGATTTGCTCCGCAGAGCTTGGTTGGCACATTGTATTATCGGTGCTTGTTGGTTGTTGTTGCTCCTGGTTCAGTTGGTACAATGGGAATATGTGCAACAAGGTTGTCTTGTTCAACGCAGTGATTGGTCAGTATTATGGCTTGTTTTGGATACTTGCATGGGTTCTACGCCGGGAGAATGGTTACGAGGGCCCCTTAAACATGATTGATGCCGTAAACGAGTGTAAGATCTTACAGTTGGAGCTGGGGCCACAGATCGAATCATTGCTGAAATACGCCCCACTTACGGAACGGACATGGGCCGATCGAGCACGTAATTAATTTTCAAACTTTTAATTATAAACAAGTCACTTGTATAGCCTTTAGTATTAGAGAAGCTTACTGTCGTATCCTTACTTACGCTCCTATATTACTATTTAGAGTCCCTCCCCCCCTCCTTTCCCCCCACCCCCGAGGGCACTCCCCTCTTACTGTCGTGCGTTGTTGTCGTAGTCTTGCTATTGAAGTCAATTGTTAAGGAAGAAAAGGGAGGGCGAGGGCTTACGAAATTAGGGAGGGTAGGAGTACAAGTAGTGACGTAATTGTCTAGCCGGTTTAGGAAAGGCTCCCGTAAGCGAAAACACGAAACTCTTACGTCTACTCGCGACAGAAGTCTACCTACCTTCCTTTCTACTTACATTATTTACAATAATAACAGCGATAGCGACAACGATAATAAGACTCAACGTTTACGAGACAGTAAGGATGCGTCAGTAGGGTGCGACAGTAGGGTACGATAGCGAGGGCGCGATAGTGAGGGTACGACAGCGAAGGTGCGATAGTGAGAGTGCGACGGCGAGGGTGCGACAGTAAGGGTACAATAGTAAGGCCTTAGGTGTGTTTTACGCAAGTTGGTTGTGAGAGTTGGTTGTGAGAGTTGGTTAAATTTATATGAACAAATATTAGAATTTGAAATTATAAATATTACGTGCTCGATCGGCCCATGTCCGTTCCGTACTCACTTCTCATCCACTGCATACAACAACCAACAGATAGCACAATGCAACTCCGTTGGTAACCTCGCGAGCCTCATTTGCGGCATCAATCGCTTGTGGGGTTCCCGGCAGCCAGGATCCGACAATCAATTGCACAAACATCGAATGGATTTAGAATTGCAAAAATCACGATGTTGATCGTCTTCTCCATATTATCTCCTTTTTCCCTGAACCATATTTAGTCAAGTATGCCTCATGCTTGATATCTACTCCTTTTTACTCTCAACTTCATACTGTACCAGTGTCGTCTTTTAAGCGAAAAGATATGTCGAGTACTAAGAGAGACGATATTGAGCCCGCGTTTCATGAGGCCAATTACTTAAAGGGATGGCGTTTGGGTGCAGTTGGCACCTCTATCGTTCTAAGCATGTTCTTGGTATGTTCATTGTTCGGTTTTAGAGGGAGCTGCGTATATGTAGCGAGGACTGACTGAAGGACAGGCATCACTTGATCTAGTAACCAAATCTCCTTTCACAGGCAGTAAAATGCGATAGACTGATGAAATCTCGAAGACCATAATTGCCACAGCGATTCCTCAAATCACGGATGATTTTCACAGTCTGAGTGATGTAGGCTGGTACTCCTCTGCCCTCTGTGCGTATTACTGTTTCCCTCGCAAAAATGGATTCACGGCGCTAATCTTGCAAAGTTCTCACCGTTGCCGCTGCACAATCAGTATGGGGGAAAGCCTTCAAGTACTTCCCAGTGAAAACGGTTTACTTGCTCAGCATAGCAGTGTTTGAAGTTGGAAGTTTAATATGCGGTATGATACTATTCCAGAGATGGGTGGAAACTTCTTTGCTAATAATAGGAAGGCGTAGCACAAAATAGCACAACACTTATTGTCGGAAGAGCAGTCACAGGTCTCGGAGTCGCTGGCACCTTCGGAGGGTCATACATTATCATTGGCATATCTGCACCACCTGAGCAGAGACCAGCTATGACTGGATTCATGGGATCTGCGTATGCGATTGCTTCAGTAATAGGTCCACGTAAGAGACTGCGTCTGTGGTTACAAATTATCAGACCGCATGTTCCCCCTTTTCATGATCTCGGTTAGCCAACATGTATGGCGAAGTGATTGGCGGGGCTCTCACAGACCGTGTAACCTGGCGATGGTGGTGCGATATCTTCAATTTTGTACAGTTAATCGAAGCATTACTAATGACTGTTTAGTTTCTATATAAATCTCCCTTGCGGCGCTCTCGCTGCGGCCTCTATAGTTTTGTTCTTCAAGGTTCCAGCGACTGTAAAACCTACGGAGGCCACTCTGAAGGAAAAGCTGAAGCAAATGGATATTCCGGGATTCTTGCTAGCAACCTCCGCAGTTATTTGTTACCTCCTGGCAATGCAATGGGGTGGTGTTTTGAAGACTTGGGGCTCGTCTGGTGTTGTTGGGACACTAGTTGGGTCAATCGTTTTATTTATTGCATTTCTGGTGGTGGAATGGTATGAAGGGGAACGAGCGCTTCTTGTCCCCAGTATACTGAAGAATGGTACCATTGCGCGTGGCTGTGCTTTCGGCTTTCTGTAAGTAGTTTATTTTCGGTTCCTTGTAACATGGATTGGCTGCTAAACCCACTAGAATTGCGGGAAACTTTTACATTCTGCTTTACTATCTTCCTATATACTTCCAATCGGTTCGAGGCGCCAGTGCAACCGATTCTGGAATACAGACACTACCATTGATTCTTGGACTCAGTGAGTTTTCTTTCTAATTCTGGCACATCTAGACTAACAGGTCAGCTTTGGTACAAATCATTACAGGGGTATCTGTTGGTGCTTTCAAAGTCTTCAATCCCTTCCTGATTGCTGGTGGGATTCTCACTACCATTGCCACTGGATTGATGACATTGCTAGAAGTAAACTCCGATCATAGCGTATGGATTGGATTCCAGGCCCTAGCAGGGATTGGGCTTGGCCTTTGTTTCAACGTCTATATAATCATCGTGCAGAATATCGTCGAGCCTGACGAAGTCGCAACTGCGACTGCGATCCTTCTGTGTATGTCTTTCAACTTGATACTCCGTATCATCCACAAATATATACTGACTTCCAGGCAGTCTTCCAATCTCTCGGTGGTGCTCTGGTAGTCTCCGCCGCCCAATCGCTCTTCCAAAATGAACTCCTCACTTCCCTCGCTATCACAAGTCCAAACACCAACCCTACTGCTATCTTCGCCATTGGTGCATCCGACCTCCATTCCGCTTTCCCAATGGAAGACTTACCAGGAATCAATGCAAGTTATGTGAAAGCACTACACATGGCTTTTACGATGGCGATACCAATGGCTGGTGTTGCAACTCTGGTCGCAGTGAGCCAGAACTGGTTTCGGTTAAAGGTCCCTGGTAATGGTGAGATTTTGGGAACCAATGGTAATGATGTGGAGAAGAATGCTTAGTTAGTTGCAACTGTATGAGGCGCCGACTATCATGTCCTAGAACATGTGGCAGGATTTGATTCTCGATATGTTCTAATAGTAATCACTCTTAATACTTTTTCGATGATATTTATTTACTCGTTATTCTAATTAAACTTTTTATATAGACAATTGATATAAATATTACCCTAAAGTAAAGAGAATATTACTTAGGTATTACTTTGTACACTCCTAAGTTATAAAGATCTTATTCTAAAGACCTCGTATAACTGAATTAATTATACGAATACTCGAGTAGTAAAGAACCATTAATACTTTTCACTCCTTATTACCCGAGTTAAAATAGAATAATCGATTAAGTTATACTAAAATTTTAGTATAATAACTTTTAATAGCGTATATAGAGTATTTTCTAGATTTCTAAAATACTATATAAAAATCTATTATACTAAACTTATAGAGCAAATAAAATAATTATCTTAGATTACCTAGGCTAGTTTAAAGTAAGATATAACGATTATTCTACGCTTTCTATATAACTATTTTAGTTATATAACGCTTTTCGAATAATTTTATCCTAAAAGAGGTATATAAGTTCTTATTAACTTTAGTCGTAGTTAAACCTGGTACTCCCTGCCCTTGCCGTAAGTTTACGTCTAAATCCTAGTTTATTAGCCTTAATTACTTACTCCCGAGTAATATCTATCGTTCCTTGCTCCTAAATCGAATTAACCTTAATACTATTTCGGTGGTATATTATATACGCTTTAAGGTTATCGATATACGACTAGTTAATGATTTATAAGACTTTTTATAGAGGCTATACTTAGGTAGGGGCTACCTGAAATCGAGAATTTTACGCTAGAATATAAGCTAGTAATTTATTATATTCGAGACTATTAGGATATATAGGAAGTGAATATTAAGCGACAGAAATGCCACAAGTTCTATTTTCATCAAATTTATATATAAAACATATAAAAAACTAAGTAGCTTATAGGGGGCATTTCTGTCGTAAAAAGAATTAATTAGGTGGTATTTTTATCGTTATGAAATAATCAGGTAGCATTTTTGTCTTTTACCGATATATGAAATTACTCAAAAACACTAGTACATTAAAGGGGCAGTTTTTAGGGGGTTTTAGAATTGGGTTTTATTTTAGGGGTAGTGGGGTAGTACACGAGCTATAGTAGAACTTTACTCTCTTATCACATCTTCCTCTCATGGTTAGGAAGCTGAATAAAGTAGGGGGTACGGGGTCTCATCCCCGTCTTACAGAGCTCTTTGATATCTGCAGAAATGAAAGAAGAACGGTAATCCTACCTTCATAATTTCCACAAATCAACGATCGAAAACTCGCTTAGATCACAGAATCAACAAAATCTAATCGTCAGACCTTGCTTCTCCTTCAAGAGCTAGATCGTCCAACAACTCGCCATCCGGAGCCTCAATAAAAATCGAAGGAATACTTTCAACCCCATCCATCCCATCATCGTCCTCATCCTGAGCATTCCCCTCATCAGCAACATCAACAAGACGACTCCGAATAAGTGCAAGCTCCGCCTCAGTCGGATGAGAGGGAGCAGACGTCCAAAAAGGCCATGGATACGTATCAAAAAACGTCGTGGGAGAAAGCTGCTCGGGCGAAGCGACGAGATTATCGTCGTAAATGGGCGTTCCGGGATTTTCCCACGAGGAGTTATCAATCTCCTCCGGTTCGTACTCGTAGAATGAAAATCCCGTTAGAGCTCGAGCTCTGGAGACCCCTGAGGTACGAGATAATCCATCATCGAGGAATCTTTCTCCTTCTTCTGAAGATGGAGAACCGCTAAGCGAGAGACCTGCCAACTCGCTTCGTAACCCTTCTGCCAGTCCTGGAGTAATAGCAAGAGCATCCCTTCGTGGCCAGCCAGCTTGAGGAGGTACATAAGAAGATGGCCCAGCTCTAGCTCCAGAAACGGAAACGGAATCAAAAAAGCCTTCTAAATTATATAACGAAGGAGGAGAAGAGAACGGCGAACCAGTCTCAGAAAGTGGACTCGAGGACGCGCCTTCATGGTCAGGTGCTGGACCATCGATAAACCCTTCAGGCTCTCCATAGGTTGAAGGAATAGGTTCTAGGTATTCCCACGCGGCGCTAACTTGTGCTTGGGAAGTGAAATGCTCGTTTACTTGTCTCATCCGATGAGCTTCGGTAGATAGAGCTGGAGGAGGGAGAGCTAGTGGGGATGAAGGAATCTCATGCCCGGTGAAATCGGATAGGTTGTTTAGTGTAATAACATGAGGGGTAGGTGGAAAGACGATGAGACCCTCACGATAGGAAGCAGAACTTGGTGTTGCTTCTTTCTCATGGTCAGTATCGGAAACTGGACTGTTGTCTCGCGGAAAGTCGGCCGAGAGATGATCCCTTGAGGAACTGGGATTATTCAGTAGATCGGTATTGGAGACATCATCAGAGGAGTGAGAGAGACTGCGAAGACTCGGCCAAGCAGTCTCAATCTCATAGAGGATCCCTTGTCTGTCATCAATTAACTCCAAGTCTTGTCGCGAGAAAAACCTCGATTCTTCGGAGGCTGCTACCTGAGATGGTAAAGTATGTCTATCATCAGAAGTCTGATGATAAACCATTCCATCTGTGGATAACCAGACGGGCAATGTACCTCCCACAATTCCATTCAAATAAGAATGAAAGATCTCAAGATAAACGGCTGAATCCTGAACTCCGGAGAGGTAGAGGATATAGCCCTGAAGGTCTGAGAAGAGTTGGGATCGAGAGATTGGAAGGGTGCTATTCTGAAGGGCCCCATGAAGGGTCGACCAGAAGCGGAAAGTGATTGGGTTCCTGATAGCTGTAATGGTAGACATTTCGAAGATTTGGATGTAACTTTATATATAGATGGTAAATATATGTAAGTCAAATCAAAAGGTCAAATTGTGTGGCGAGGAGAAGTTTAACTACAGCATGGAATCCGAGAAGGGGTACTTGTAAGAAGCATAACCTGTTGTTTTCTACCGAATATCTACTGTCAAGCATCAGTATCCGTGTACGTAAACAAGTCCAATACAGTGAACAAAGGAGAACACTCTCCAGCCTATCATATCTCTCAAATTACAATGTCATTGACGCAATGACGGCAATAATGCATTATAAGAAGAAACAAAGCGAGGGTGGAAAGGAAGGGACAATGAAGTTTTCCGACACGCGTGATCATGTTTTGGGCGCGGTTCTACAAAACTTTCTTTGTGGTGTTTTACGTACGTCGAAGGTGACACCCTCCCCTCCCCCCCACCAGGGACAGAACCCTTCATTATCATGGTATAATATTAGGAGGAAAAATGGATTCGAGACGATCTACGAGAACCAGAAAAGTAGAGTCAAACACCAGAGAAAATGCTATACATCCCTAACCTAACGCCGTCATTACATTTTAACGCGTCGCTATTTAATTCCCTGGCTATCACACCACTCACTCCCTTATACACATCGTAACAACAATCTCCTCCCCTTCCCATCCCCCATCTACCCTCAAGGCTAATCCACCACCTAAAAGATCCCCCATCCCTTCCCCTTCCCATCTTTCTTACCATCCCCCTCCCTCCTAGCCCTTCCCCTCCCCTCCTCCCTTTTCCGACTCTCCAATTCTCTGACCCCATCCATCTTCTCCAGCGCCAACTCAAGCAACTCTTTCCTACGAATGACGTCCAAATGACCTCTAACTCTGCCATCCTCCCGTGCAAACCTCTCAACCTCTGCCTTGGTCAGTCCCCTGCCTAATCTGACATCCAATTCCCGAGGAAACTGATAGACAAATTCTGACAAGAGCTCGACGTTCAAGAAGAGGACGGCGGTGGAGACGAGTTTGGTGGAGACGACATCCAGGAAGATCTCAGGACAGTAGTACTTGTTACTTTTGGTGGCGCATTGAGGAGATTTCAGGGCGTTGAGACGGAGACGGAGGAGTTGGGCGCGGTCGGTGAGGAAGAGTGCTTCTTTACCTATACCACCACAACAATTAGCAAGGGAAAAGAACCAAGAGAGAAAAGTGTAATGCGAGTAACATACCTTTGCTGAGCAAATCCGAACTGAATCCTCCCGCACCCGTGGCACCATCATCCCCCACAACGACTTCCCCCTTCCGTGCCTTCTCAACGAAACTCATAACATCCTTGAGTTTGCGCTTACCACCGACAATCTTCTCCACATCCTTCACTGCTTCCTCGACAGTCTTGAGTTCGGTTTTCAGAACTCCTGCTGCATGTTCACGTCCACGGGTCCATTCCCCATCTTCGACGTCAATCTCGAATTTGTATGGCTTAATACAATTCTCCACCTGGTCACTGGTACTGTAAAATCTCTCGTTCAAAATCCCAGATGCAGCTTCAGTTATCGCTTGACGCGCAAAGGGGTGGTTGGCGAAAGTGCTGTTGGCAATCAGTCGATCCACATTTGTTTGAATGGCATTTGCAACAACCGTTGTTGCCAGACGACCAATACCCAGTTTTGTGAGTTGAGAAGTCGATGAGTCCAACTTTCGGTGCCAGTATAATGATTCTGGGTCGGCTTTAGGTAGATCAGCCAGTACATCTGGCTCTACAGGTGCAGGTCCAAGATTTGTGATGGGTCTGTTCCAATATTTTGCTGCAAGAAGATCAAGAACTCTCTGATCTAATTCTTCCTTGAGCATTTCACGGACTTGTGGACGGCCAAAAGTTTCTGTAAATTCCTTGAAAGAATGTTTGAAACCATCAAGACTTTCCGCAAGGTATGATTCTGCGGATAGAGGACGGTCGTTGTATTGAACCTTGAACTCATAAGTTGCCTCTTCAAGTTCGTTACGAACGGATTCGCGAGTTGTTTTCAAACTCGCGGCCATAGTTTGCTCGAGAACTTGCATCAACTTCTTACGAAGAGTGGTGGTTCCCAAGTTCAGATCAGCATCTGAGCCAAATTCTACCGGATGTGATGAAAAGTAGGCGTTTTCATTTCGAGTGATTGCTGCTGAGATATTTCCGCTTCCTTTCTTGAATAGACTGGATGATGAATGTGGAGCTTTGGGTATGACACCAACATATCCAAGACGTAGTGGATACTTGCGGTCAGAAAGAATATCTGCTCCTCTCTTGGCATCAACAAGATCCATCTTTGTCACGACCCCAATAGTTCTTTCTCCACGTGGATCCACTCTTCTACTGGCTCGGAGAGCTGTCGAATTTGCCAGATCAACATCGGCTGCGGAAATAGCTAAAATAACATTTGGAGGTTGAATATATTTGTCGCAGAGATCAGCAATCTTCTGCTTCAACTCCAGAGGTTGATCGTGTCCCACGACTTGAATGTACCCTGGCAAATCAATCAAAGATAAATCTGGGACATTCGGTGAGGAGATGGTAAGCTGGATGGGATCATCCGAGACGCATTGTGAATCTGGAACAGCCAGATTGAGTTCTGTTAGTGTTCGTTGAATATGGGAAAAGTCCGTGATCTTCCCAAGACCCAGAGCGGGAAACTCCCCATATTCAGCTTGGCCATTTGGTGTATTGACCAACGTCAACTCGATGGGTCTTCGAGTAACCATATTTGAACCCTTTGGCAAAAATTCATGTCCAACAATAGCTTCCAAAACCGAGCTCTTTCCGGATGATTGAGATCCAATAACAACAATCGATGGTAGGTTTAATGCGTTTGATTGACCCACGGTTTGGAGAATACTTCGGATTTCAATCATTTTCTTGGTCAAGACCATCATTTGATCGTCTCTGGCAGCTTCTTCATCGCTTCTGTCTTCGTCGGAAAACGAGTCACTGGCGTAAACTGCCCCAGCTCCAGCGGCGGCAGCTGCTCCTACTCTGGCTTGTTTTGGAGGTTCCCCACCGGGGCCTCCCTCCCCACCATTGCCGTTTTTCCCAATATCTTCATGTATTCGTAATATTCGTTGTACCCATTCCGGGACTTCGACCTGCTCCTTTGTATTTTCCCAACCAGCTCGTGTCTGTCCTGCAATATCAACGACGCTTCCAAACAAACCTCCAGCCACGTTGGTGACGGTATCCACTGTATTTCCCAGAACGCCCAGCGCATAGTTTCCAGCCTCTGATAGAAGATTAGCAATGAGAAAGTCTTTTACCAGTGCAGAAACCTACGAGTAGCCTGGTATTGCACATATACTAGACCACTGATAGTGGCACCAGCAAAAAGAGCAGGAATTCTTGCAAACTTGATGAGAAGTTTGGGTAGTATCCGGGCAAAAGAAGCATTTCGCACGATGACGGCATTATGAAAGGGGGTATATCCAGCAGGCCATATTCTCTGCCGAGCTATCCTATACGTCGAATCCGATCGTAAAAGTCCGCCGGCGGAGGTTGAGGCTTGGTGAAAATGACGGGCTCCTGGTCTACTGATTCTCTGAGCCAGTGGCAACAGCCTGGCTGACAGGAGCCGGCCACTCATGGTAGTAAGCTGGAGCACACGCTATGGTGTTTTCGCAGATGCTCAGGTCGGGTCTTTGAGATTCATCAGTCGGCAGATAAGCAGTGGTGGGGGATAGCGAAGGCGGTGATTATATTTGTTGTTCGCCGTAGATGTGATAGCATGGATCAATATCTACGGATTAATTTCGGGCCGGGTGGCTGATAGTTTGTGGCTAGGACTTATGGCTGATGGTCTGTGGCTGGTACTCGTATAGGACCTCCACCAGTGCAGGTGGCCTTTCTCGTACTTGCACTCGGGTACTTGGAGACAAAAAAGTAGCGATCAACATGTAATTTGGACCTTTTTCTTGGTATGATATTCGAGTTACGTAAATGATTTGGGGCTGCCATGTTCTTGCTATATTTACTTAGGGTACGATACCCTAGGATAATTGAATCTCTAATGTAAATAATCCCAAGTATCAGTATTACTTTGAAGGATTTCTGTTACAGTAGCTAGCTGCTTAGCACAAAGCTTGACTTCAGTTTGAAGTACTGTACGAGTACGTGCCTATGTGCCGCGTTCTTGTGACCCGAGAGCGTGGATACCCTAGCAGTTTGTAGGGATGGCAGTATGACATAGTTCCAACTGAAAACTGTCAGGTTTCTACTAGTGTGGTGTAGTGTAGCCTTGTCACAGTAGCAACACAACACCAAACAAATGGTTCCTTGTTCCCTGCGAGTGGTTAATAGTACTCCGACATGTCCATTCTGAAAACTTTTGGGGACTTCAAAATATCTGTTGAATGCTCATCTAAGGCTCACTCTCTGACTTCCCTTATCAAATCTCGGCACGGATTGCGCCATAGGATTTCGCCGATTCCGCCATTGTTCAGCCTCGCGCCTTGCGCGGCCGCTGCTTGGCTTTGCTCTGTCCTCCATCCAATTCTGAGTCAATAACAAAAGCAAACCGACACTGTCACTCCTACCCTTCTCCCTTCCTGTCCCTACTTAAATCGGTCCTAACCGTCATTCCGACGTGGACATCATACAAACCACCATTGCGCAGGCGACTCGTCGTGACCAAGTTCGCAACGATGTGTCGGTTTCTGGTCGGTCAACCTTGGTCACCATTTGCTACTGTGGTATCTTACTGACCCCGAATTCTAGGTCTTCAAAGGATCGGATGAGATTCTACTCTCAAAGTTGATCCTAGATCCTACCCATTCAATTCTTACCCAGTCATTTGACTCTCGACTTCGTTTGGACATGCGCCGACCACACAATGGTTGCACTCCCCAATATTTGTACCAAAGAATTATACTGATGATCTTATAGGTGATGGCTTTGGAATTGGATACTACACCGACCCTAAACTTGGTCCTGAGCCTTGCATCTTCACTTCTACCACTCCCGCCTGGAACTGCATTAATTTGCAACGCATCGCCTCCAAGACTGCTTCCCCTCTGATCTTCGCACACGTTAGAGCCACCACGGAAGGTTCTCTCAGTGACGATAACTGCCACCCCTTCAACCATGGAAGTTTGATGTGGATGCACAATGGTGGCTTGGGAGGATGGAAATATATCAAGCGACGTCTGGGAGAGAGATTGGCTGATAAATGGTATCTTGGTGTTCATGGAGGCACGGATAGCGAATGGGCGTTTGCATTGTTCCTGGATACCTTGGAGAGATCGGGTCATAATCCAAGTGCTCCTCCACCAGGCGGATTTGGACCCACCGTTTTACGAGAAGCAATGCTGGCTACCATCAAGCAAATCAACGACTTCATCGCCGACATTCCAGATGAGATTGTTGAGAGCGAGAATGTAGACACTCGAAGTTTGCTCAATTTCGCAGTGAGTGATGGACACAGTGTTATTTGCACAAGATATGTCAGTAGCCGAACCGACGAGGCAGCAAGTTTGTACTATTCATCTGGTACAACATGGGAGGACAAGAGTAGCAAAGGAGAATATCAGATGGATCGTCGAGACAAGGGTGCGGATATTGTACTTGTTGCTAGCGAGCCCTTGACGTTTGAGAGAGGTAAGAAGCTCATCAAAACTCTTGTGATACCATTCAGCTAACACCAAGCAGAAAGCTGGGTCACGGTCCCTACTAACTCCACTCTCACAATTCATAAACAAACCGTCATGGTGCACCCCATCATCGACGAATATTACAGCTACAACCCATATCACCGACGATCATCCAAATTCGCTCAAGATAAGGGACTTGTCACAAACGAGAAGGGCATCACGAGTCCCACCGGAACTCCTGGAACTCTGGCCATCACTTCCCCTAAACCTCTTTCTCCCATGGGAGGTGATGCATCAAGATTAAACTTCCATCATAGCATTGCCACCACACTTGTCCCGTCAACACACGGCGTCATATCTCCAGCTCCATCTCCACTAAGCGAACACGCTCCTCACAAACCTCTTGAGAAGAAGCCTGCAGTTTCCGACATTCGTCAAATCACCGCTCTTCATTCCCTTCGAACCCAAAGCCGCTCTTTTTCCGCGAGAACCCCAGAAATGGGCAATACAAAGAAGAAGCGCACAGTTCTTGAAGGCGAAGATATAGACCACCCTGCTCAGATGGAACCAGCTACACCTCCTCGACCTGCGACCTCGTATGGTAATCGCACGAAAATTAACCAATACTTTCCCGAATTGGGTTAAGGCCTGAGATTGAGGGATAGTGATGGTACGGGATATGGATAAGATTGTAAAATGGTATGAAGGAATGTTTTCTCGCGTGGGTACGGAATGGAGTGCTGGTGTCATCTGGCGTAAAATTAGCGGGCGACCGGGCGTGAATATGGTGTTTGTTTTAGGGAGAGCTTTTGCATCTTTGCATCGCAAATACCCCTTTCCCCATGGTTTGTTAAGCAAGACAGGCAGGCGTATGTATGGGTACGAATCATAGATGGGGTTTGCCAGCTTGCATTCAATTTAAAATAGACTTGTAATAGAAAAGTTCCTCTTGTGGTCTTTAGAGATCTGACCCTTCTCTTTTACCTATTCATTAAAATGGATGATTTCTACTTAAATTCACAAGATAATTGTTGTGATACAACGTTTTACAGAAGGTAGTTTTAACTTACCTCCTATTTATCTTTATAAAGTCTATACGAGTATAAGTAATTTAAATATAGAATAAGCGATAGTATAGTAGAAAGGCATACCGGCTATTAGTACTTAAAAAAATAAAAATCGAAAAAGAAATATTTTAAAATACAAGAGGCTGGAACATTATATTTTACTCTGTACTTGTAAAACAAGCGAGAATTATCAGCTAAGACTCCCCTTCATTCTTCCCTCTTCTCTCCTCTTCTCCCAAAAAAAGACGTCATAAAATCCTTCCTCCATAATTTCCTACTCGTATTACCAAAGAAAAATCCCCGGCGCCAGCCCAAAAATTTCCTTAAAGATCATAAGTAGAGGTATAGGTATAGAATACAAGAATAGACATTTCACCCTCCAACCCCATCCCCTCATGACACCCCACTCCCTCGCCAGATCCATTATATCTTACATACTCCACCCCAAAAAGACAAGACGCCAAAACTCCAGGATCCTCAAGGTCCAAGATTGAAAACTCAAGACCGAGCACCTTCCAACGCGCACTGAACCGTAACCTCCCACTTCAGTCCCCCTCCCCTCCCATATCCACCCCCCAATCGATTCTTGACAAGCATCGTGATCCTCTCCCTTAGCTTCTGGACTTGTATCTCGTCCCCTCGAACCACCAGCTTGAGATTAGCCATGCAAAGCCCGAAATGGACCTGCCAAAATCGTGCTTCTTCTACGGAGCAGATACATGGATCTCTGCTGATCTCTCGCATCACTTCCTTCACACCTTTTCCTGAGTAGGACATGAGGAGCATGAGGCCTTGAGTGACGGCGAGACGGGTGCCCAGAAAGAACATGGAGATGGAGATGATGGAGCAGAGGAGACGGTCGAGCCAGAGGTACATTTTTACGGAGAGGAGAGGGAGGAGGAACATTATTGCTGAGCAGGAGAGGGTTAGGAAGTGAGAGGGGTTAGAGAGGACGGAGGGGAGGGAGGAAATGTAGGCGAAGCGCATTGCTCTTCCTATTCTGGCGTGGTTTTTTAGGCCGAGCGCGGAGATGAGTGTTGCTATTATCGAGAGGAGAGCAGCGGAATCGACACTCCCTGGGGATATTCTCGAGTGGGCATGAGGGTGGTGAGGAGCGTGATGACCAACGGATTCGAGGACGTGTTTTAAATTGTGGGAGATTAGGTCGAAGGACATGAAAAGTAGGAAGACGGACATGGCGAACCCGGCGAGGACTTCTGCTCGTTGTAAACCGAAGGGATGTCGAATTGAAGAGCGTTTCCAGACTTCGAAATTGCAAAATACGTCTACCACCACACATATCGTCGCAGAAACAGCGTCAAAGAAAATGAGGTGGGACAGTGCAGTGAGCGCAAGTGAGCCTCCAGAGGAATGCAGCACATATGCCGCAATCAAGGCATGACATGCACACCACACAATCCTCGTCGTTTGTTCTTTTGACATACTGTGCCATGCCTCCTTGAATGTAGGAATCGGGAGGGAAGCCGGGAGAGCGAGAGGCGCACGCGGAGGTGGCTCGAGGAAGATTTGGTGTTGGGCGGAAACACTACTGTGTTTGTATCTGTGGCCTCTTCGCTGGCCAATATTCTTTTTGCGTCTGTTAGCATAAATTCTGATGCGTGGCTGACCGCCAATGCCAGCATTGCGCGCCGTTTGTGGTGTTTGGCCTACTGATTTTGCGACCGCGGGACTATCGCTGATGGTTTGCGTCTGGAAGTTAAAAGGGTTCCGCGTCCCTGATTGAGGGGGCCCTCCTCCATTTGTGCTGATACTGCCATTGCTATTCCCATTGCCATTCCCACTTCCATTGGTGTTGGTGTTGAAGGTAGCCATTGATGGAGTGGTGAGGCTGCTGGCAGGCGATGGGAGTGGTGATGCCATTGATCCAAAATGTCCAGACATTGGTGACAATGAATTGGGGTTCCACGAAAGCGTCGAGTGCACCGTGCGATCTCCCATCCCGATCCCCATCTCTGGCTCCTCTGGGATTGGTGTGGGCGGGGTCGGTGTGCGTGGAGGCGCTGGGATGGGCAAGCTCGAGGCCATGATTGCGATTTATCGTGATGGATGAAGCATCAAGGAAGCCCACAAAGGGGAAGTTGTAGAAGAGGCGGTCAATGGTAGGCAATTGACAGAAAGAGAAGGATGGGTATGCCAATAATTAGTATTCACTTGCGATCATTGGCGCATCTCGATTGGGTCCAGTTGTAATCTGATCATTTGGAGTAACGTAGTTGTTCACATGGGCATGGGCCCACTTCAGCCTCCACAAGCGCCGCCTTCTATTTAAGCAACCGAGAACCTTATCCTGACTACACCTCACACTCTTCCAGCATCAACTTCTGGTTGTCCTTGCAACAACATTTCCACATACCATCCACCTCTGGGGAGGTACTGGGGGCTATACCCAACACATATCTCTTGCCTATCAGAGATATCCATCTCAATTCTGCAATGATTACATATTTCAGCTTCTTGAAATCTTCCAGAAAAAGTTGTTTTGACTTTCAGGTGGAGCTTTAGACTTTCATGCAAGGTACATCGTCTTTCTGATATTCGAACTTCAACTGCATAACATCTCCTCACACTACCCCAATCACAACCTAACAACAGCATCGCACGGCATTCTATGACATCCTACAATTGCGATCATATAACAGAAGCTGACCTTTACAAGATATCAAACTTGATTCCTAGCAACTTACACAGCCTTTGAGTGCAGGTGCCTGGACTCAACTTGAGCGTGAGTAATTTCCCACTTCCAACAATCATTCAGGTTTAGCCTCCGGGAGAAATTAGCTGATATGTGTTGTCACCATAGCAACAGAAAGAGCGTCAAGGCCATTTCACCAGCAAAATTTGTATCGAAAATCTTGTGCAGAACACCACAACTCATCCAGAGTTTGTTCCATTTATTGGAACTTGAGCCTCGAGTTGCATTTGAGGGTGAGCACCCTCTCAATTGTAACCTTGGACATCGGCTAACACGTTTTCCCGTTCCTTAGCGGCAAGAAGGTTTCAGCTTTATCATACCAACAGAACATCTTCAAAAACTCTTCTACTCAACACAATCTTGGAATCTGACCAGCCTTCCATTCGTTGGAAGGCCTTTCTGAGCTGCACTTGAAGGTAAAGTTTCTCTCCTCCCACGATATATCATAGTCAAGACTAAATTAAAGTACTAGTGGAAACTGGATACTTCTAGGAATTGGACAAAAGGAAAAGCCCAAGGATCACCCCTAGAGCTGCTTTACTCACGGTCGGTGAGATTGCCAGATCAATTTCAGTGGTAGGAGTTTCTGATTGGGAGAAGCCGGATGTCTTGACTTCGCTAGAAGGTGATTTCCGTCTGGCTGTTCAAAATTCACTTCTAACATCACCCAGGTCCTACCCACTAAGAAAAGGAAGGGAAAAAAACGGAAAATTAAAATCTCTCTCAGGTGGCAAGAACTAACGCCGTCGGTGACTGCAAGAACACCGGTGACTATTCAGGCTCAGGCTCTTCTGCACAAAAAACCCCGTGACCTCGATAATCAACCGATTCCAGCAACACTATGGAAAACTCGAACCCTTCGAGCAATGCTCGTACCGGCCATGACTCCAGAATCCCCGTCTCACCAGCGCAAGCCCAGCCTGATACAGGTGCTCCGAACAGCCACAGACGAAGTCTTTCTGGTGGACTCCTATCAAAACTTTCATTCCTGCGAACAAGTAATGATGAGAATCATGCCTCACCAGACCAGGGACCAACAAGTCCCGAGTTCACCCCAGGGGATGATCGAAATTTGTCAAAGAAGGCTAGCAGAGCCATGGCTGTGGCGGTTCAGCAGCAAAAGACGAGAAGAAGGAAAGGGTCGTTACGAAAGGCTGCTCTGCTGGGGCGGGGAGCTCAACGAGATAGGAAGGAAATCATCACGCCTCCTCTAGAGACTGGACAGTCCACCCTGTATGGTGGCGACATGTCTACAAGTCCAACGTCTCCAGAAGAGGTGATGCACTCCAGTGGCTTTGGCTTGGCCATCAATACCAATACACGCCCTCCTCTTGAAGGATTCGCACCTCGTGGTGGCCCTCTCTTGCCACCCATCAGGACACTTCCGATGGGATCTGATTACCACCTTACGTCGCCGACCATGGACATCAGTCCCACGTTGACTTATACTTCAACCACGGATGAAGATGACATACTCAGTATTCCAACACATAATCTGCCAGCCCCTCGTGTACCTTCTCCAAATTCGTCCGGCTCGGATTCATATTTTGCTGCTGGTGCTGGCTCACTCACGCGCAGACGCTCTGCAAAAAAAGCCAAGTCGCCTCTATCGATTGGGGGGCTCGCTGCAAGTCCGCTGCCAGTTTCTGACGCAGACTGGGACTACTCGGAAACGGAATGGTGGGGTTGGGTGGTATTGATTGTGACTTGGGTTGTCTTCGTGACGGGTATGGGCTCCTGCCTTGGGGTTTGGAGTTGGGCTTGGGATGTGGGAGAAACACCTTACGCCCCTCCTGAGTTGGAGGATGATCCTACATTGCCTATTGTGGGATACTATCCAGCGCTCATAATACTCACAACTGTGATGGCATGGGTATGGGTGGTAGTTGCGTGGGTTGGGATGAAGTACTTTCGTCATGCAAAGATCAGTGGTGACTGATCTGGTGTATCCAAATATAAAAATAACCAAGGCCTTGGTTGATAGCCAGCTTACCTTATAGGCTCGGGGTCGCTTTTCAAACTCCTTTCGCCGACCTCCGATCACCGAGTGAAGCTATGTCGTCGCCTACCCACCTATATACATAACAAAACGCTAATCACTGCTTTCGCGTCTATGTTGATGCGTTCCTAACTCTGATTCTGATTCGCCCGATTGTGTCTGCCCATCAAAGCCAGGCTCAGTTGCGCCTAGACCTACCTGTGATTTTGATCACCAGGCCCTGCTCCGACAAGACATAAATATTCGCGGTCGGACTACCTCACCGTCGGACTACATCAACCACCTCTTCTCTACCACACAACCACCTCTTCTACCGATCATTTCTCCTGGGCAATTCTACTGTCTACGCGTTTCTCTTTGACCATCTGCACACCTCTATACATACAACGATTCCCAATCTACAAGGAAGTGAGTGCGCAGTCCCTCTTTGACGCGTCCGATCTAACAAAGTATCTCACAGAATGGCGTCCACAAGACTCAACAACGCTACCAAGCGCCGCGTTCTGAACTCAATCGATGAGAACAACAACAGACTCTGGATTACATCTGTCCCCAGGGACGAACAAATATTCGACTTATTACACAGTACCGACGCGTCTGAGAACGAAGATGATGAGACACCTGCTACTTCCCAATGTAACGATCAAGATGAAAAGGAAGACAATGCAGATGATGAGGAGGAGGATGACGAGGAAGATGACGATGAGGAAGAGGAAGAGGAGGAAGAGGAAGAGGAGGAAGAGGAAGAGGAGGAAGAGGAAGAGGAGGAAGAGGACGTCCCCGAGGACGACTTGGAGGAGGAATCAGAGGAAGAACGCGACCCTAATGACTTCGGCGGGGAAGAGATCACTGAACTCAGTAAGTAACTTGTGCAACTTCAATATCCTCGAACTAACTCTTGTAGAACCTCTCTCTGCGCGGCTACCAGAGGTCTACATTTACAATATCGACCAAAGTTATATTCCGACCACTGGGGATATGAATGAAAATACCTGGACCAAATACAAAGTTCCTGCAGAGATCATCCGCCGGATTGCTGCCTACGTATTCGTTAGCGAGGAGCCAAATACCATCCGAGCGGTATTCAACCCAGACACTTTACACTTCTCCTACGCCGCCAATAACATTCCACGACTCGATAATCCCGTTGTACCCCACTCCATCCTCACAAGACACTTCGCAGACGCGCCGGTGTTCCGTGGCAATACCAAAAGATACCCATACTTCGATTACGGCAAGGACATCCTCTCAATCGAGTGTCACGCTTGCGGAGTCGAGGAGAGCGACTCCCACGAGGTCCACGACGAAGCCATCCACAGCGCCCTCCAATCCCTCCTCGACGACGCCTCCGCCCGCAAACAACTCCGCTTCCTCCGCCTCGAATTCTGCCACCGCAAGCTCCTCCCGTCTGATCTCGCGGACGGAACCTTCAACAAAAAGGACGACGAGGGAAAGCTGCTGTTTCCGGCCCTGGAGGAGATTACCTGGGTCTCGCATTGCCACGGTCCGGATGAGTTCTTGCGTGACGATGAGATGATTTATAATCAGGAGAAGGATATCTTGTGTGACGGGAGTGATAGATATCATTTTGTGTCGAGAATTGAGTGAAGGGGGGGAATTTGGGGGATGATTGTTTTGCTGGAGATTTGTATGGGGATGTTCATAGGAAGGATTTCTTTTTTATATTGCTTGCTGTAGTTGCTTTTAGGGGTAGTGGGTGAATGAATTACAATGATGATTTTCTGATTCTGTAATTGTTTATATCGATGTTTACTAAGGATATTAACACGTGATTTGTATTATAAGCGAGTGAAATAAATAGGGGGAAAGTACGAGGTAGCGTTTAATTTAAGATTTATCTATATAGTATATAGTTTACTTTATTACTTTAATAAGAAAAGAAAAGAAAGTAAAAATAAGTAGAATAAGTAAATTAATTTAAGAAATAATTTTATTAATAGATTATTCTTAGCCTTTTAGTAGGTTAATTATATTGATTACTTTAAGGAAAAGGGATAATAGAGTTGAAAGGGAGAGGTTAGGGAAATAGTAGAGAGAGAGGGTTTTATTAGTAGAAAAGATTATAGGTATAGTAGGTTACTTTATAAGGATAGGGAAATAAAGTAAAAAAAGAGAGGTTACGCGAATTATAAAGAGAAGGGTTTTATTTAGAAGGCTTCTTTAAGTTTTAAAGCTAGGGGTTTAGTTTAGTTTATTTAGAGAGAAGGGGAAAGGAGGTTAAAAGAGAAAGGTTACGCGAATAATTAGAGAGGGTTTATTTAGAAGGCTTCTTTAAGTTTAAAAGTTAAGGGTTTAGTTTAGTTTATTTAGAAAGAGAGGGAAAGGAGGTTAAAAGAGAAAGGTTAGGGAAATATTTAAAAGAGGTAGTTTTATTAGTAAAAGAAATTAAGTTTTGCTTATTCTCAGATTCACGTGCGAGTGAGGATATATTATTTGGGTCAAACAGCCTCCTGGGCCACTTGTGAGGCTATTCGCAACGGTCGCAAAGTGGGACCCAGGCTGCCAAGCGCTCAATTAAGGCCTAACTCTCTATTTAAATCTAGTAGTCTGCTTAGGGCTGGTGGAGGGTCTTGAAGAAAATGCCCACTCGTAAGAGTACGTACAACAATATCCTACTGCTTGTAGGTGTTCTTGTTTGTAGAAGCAACAAGTGCTCTAAGGTCAAACGATATATGCGATACGATATGCGGCTGCTTAGTCATCTTCGATACGCAAAACACATCCTTTAATTTATTTAATTTATTTAGAGAGAAGGGGAAAGAGAATAAGAATAAAGAGCTTACGCTAATAATAAAGAGTAGGGCTTTTATTAGTAGGTTTTATTAAGAGTTTAATAAATAAGTTTACTAAAAGATAAAATTAAAAAATGTAATAACATAAACCTAGGGCTATAGCGCAAAGTGTTTAAGAGTAGAATTGAGAATTCAAAGCTACCGAAGGAAGAGAGTGTAAGGGGCTTAGCTATATACACTAACCAGCATAGACTGTTATCTTACTCTCGCAAGCGTAACCTCGTATCTACACTACCTTCTAATCTCTGAATATCTTCCCGACTGTGACTATGAGGTTCGTCACACCTATAGTAGAACTACCTAAGTATCTATAAACACCCTTATTATAGGTATATTACATACAAAACCTATTTACTATAAAACTCGAAATCGAACCTTTACACTTAGATACAGCCCTTACTTAGCTAACCTAAATATTATAGAGCTTCTAGTAATAGAGTCGTTCGACTATAGATATAAGTTAGCGTTATTCTTTAAGGCCTTAACAAACTACTATATTTTATTTAACTTATTACTAGGAATACTTAAACCTATATCCCCTGTTATAGAAGACCTACCTAGTAGTCTATCTTACTCCTACGAATGTGACGACACGTACGATATGTTGCCCGTGGGCGTCCAAGGTGTAGGTTATGGAATCGTAGAACTGTCTATTCAAAGATTCTAAGCTGAGGAGAAGAGGAGAGCTCGAGAGAGCTCGAGTTTAAGTACATGGTGTGGGTCGCTGAGCGACGCCACGTGATACAAGTGGCACGTGATGGTCAGGACCGTCACAACGATACCCGGGCCTACGTATACTATAACCCTAAATATAACCTCTATATAGGGGTGTCTAGCTCCCTTATATCTTCTAGGGACTCTTTAGTTACCCCTCCTCCCTCCTCTAATATAATATTTATTAAGGAACTCTCGGCTACTACTCAGAGTACTACTTTTAACTAGGGGGTAATCTCTTAGTATATTAAGGACTTATAATCTATATCTTCCTTATTCTCTAGTAGCTCTACTAATAAAGACGTAATTAAGAATATAAATATAATTAATAACCTTATCTCTATAAACCCTAGCTTTACTAATACCCCTAGGAACGTAGGTACTATAGCTCGAGTACTCGCCTATTGTGACGACACGTACGATATGTTGCCCGTGGGCGTCCAAGGTGTAGGTTATGGAATCGTAGAACTGTCTATTCAAAGATTCTAAGCTGAGGAGAAGAGGAGAGCTCGAGAGAGCTCGAGTTTAAGTACATGGTGTGGGTCGCTGAGCGACGCCACGTGATACAAGTGGCACGTGATGGTCAGGACCGTCACA
>UNPT01000569.1:0-26144 GCA_900536445.1 Hymenoscyphus occultus | reverse complement strand
TGTTCCTCTGGAACTCTCTTCTCTCCTTACTTAGTTGTTCGCTCTTTATAGCAGTGTTTGGTTTGACTCAGTATTCATCACAGCAAGCAGTGGTTCACTCCACACGTTCACATTACAACTAAGTCACTTCTTCGCCTGGGAAGGCCTGCTATAATATCCCACTTTGTTTATTTGTTTTTGGCTGACGATACTCGACTCGACGGATTTCCGACTCGACATCATCCTCAGTAACACCACGTTATACATCACTGAACGCAGTGTGCGTTATATGTCCCTGAACGATGGTATCACCAACCCCCCCCAACGCTCGCGGAAGACGTAACAACAGAGGTAGAGGTCGAGGCGTAGCCTCCCTTACTCACACGCCTGTACAAACCGCTGGAGCCTCCAACAATGTCCAGCAGACAGACGACGATTCTCTTCTTGAAGACCAGTTTCAAGAGCGACAGAGGACCGTCAGTTCTCTTACCCCGGTACCTATTACTCCTACGCAGTACGACCAGATCATGGCAAGACTCAATTCGCTTAGCCAGGAGAATGCTCAACTACGCATAGCTGTCCAGACGCGGAACACGGCCTCTCCAGATGACCCTATTCCCACTACTGAAAAGGGAAAAGTCTGCCGGACGTCAGTAGCATAGCGCGCTCCGACAGACTACGTCACCATCCTTTTCAGGCTCTACTAGTCGGAAGCCAAAGCTAAACGCCAAAGTCAAGGACGTTCCTCTACTCGATGATGGCATTAGCCCGTCCCTCCTCCAATGGCAGGTCCTACTCAAGAGCAAGCTTGTCGCAAATGCAGACCACTTCGTATCCGAGTCAGAGAAAATGACCTACGTGTTCGCTTGCACAACTGGCAAGGCAGCTACCTTGCTTGAGACAGCTATAGCTACAGAGGATGACCCAGAAGACGCTTTCCCGGACTGGGAATCCATGGTCGAGTACCTGGTTTCTAGCCTCCGGAACCCTTACGAACGAGCCGATGCAAGAGAGGCATATAAAGCTCTTACTATGGGATTAGACGAGTCGTTTTTCGACTTTAAACTTAAGTTCTTACAGTACGCTACCAAAGGCAGGATCGCTAAGTCAGAATAGAAGGACGACATATACGATAAGCTGGTACAGCCCTTACAGGACGAGATGCGTGTCGAGGTCTAAAAGATCAAGGACTTTAATAAGTTCGCTGACCTCACCTCGGGAACTGACGCAAGGCTTAAACGTGACAGAGCTCGGAATCCTATCCTAAAGAGGATAGTACGTACAATTCCGCTAGTCAGGGACGTTGCGGTCCCTACTGTGCCCCGCTATTCAACTCCCTTGCCGCAAACTAGAGTTAATACGACCTTAGCTTTACTATCCTACTTAACGACCCCGCCTACAAAGCGGATAGCGGAACAACGCGAGACTACGGTCCCCCAGCCTAAGCTCACATGCTATAACTATAGAAAATCAGGTCACATTCGCCCGGATTGCCCTTACCCTCAGCGAGACGCAAGCCTGAATAAGATTGTTAAATAGGAAGACAGCGAGCAAGGAGAAGACGAAGGACTGTCGGGAAATAGAAGCGCCTAAGAGAAGACTCCTTCTTAGGCGAGTTAGTTAATCTAGCGAAGCTAGATCTACAATAGTTAATAGGTAGAAAGCATATGACTATTACGTATACTTTATTAATGAATAGATACGCATTGTCTTTGCAAGTACTTATTAACTCTAGAGCAAATAGGTTCGCTTTTATTAACCAAACCACAGCCGTTAACTAGGCTAAATTCCTAGGAATTAAAGCTTAGCGACTACCACGCCCGATCCCTGTCTTAGGGTATAACGGACAAAGCGGAGTAAGCATCTCCTACATCCTTCGCCTACACCTTTCTATCGATAGACGACAACAGTTAAACCTTCTGTTCCTAATCACCCCCTTAGGCTCTCATCAAGTGATCCTTGGACGCAAATGGCTTAAGTACTCTAGAGTCTCAGTCGACTATAGTACTAGACGCTTAACTTAGCCCCCAGAGTACTATGCGACGACCCCCTAGCTACAGAACGAGACAATCATCCCGCAGTCGGCTATTGTACCTAAACAGCCGGTACCGTGCTACTAGGCTGATATAGCTAGGAGAGACAAGGCCATGCTAAAAGAAGAGAAACGACATAAGGACGGACGAGTTACAGTCTCTACTATCGCTGTACCGCCTTCGCTGGTACCGCCTTCGCTTAAGCCCCTATCGAAACCACTAACGAATATAGTACTCGATATTCACTTAATCTCTGGGCATGCGATACACCTGAATTACAAACAAGCAAGCAACGAGCTCTTCTCTACAAGCCTGTACAAGCTTGAGCGTGTTATTAATCAGAAGACTATACCGCTAAGGCCTGTACTCGACACTATACTTACAGTTGTAGAAGAAGATCTGTCCTAACTGCCGGCTATATATAAGCAATTCGTAGATATGTTCTTAAAGTCAGTATCCGACTAGCTTCCGCCACACTGGCCTTACGACCATAAAATCGCCCTAGAAGCTAACGAAAAGTAGCTCTTATATAGCCTGCTATACAAAATAAGTGTTCAAGAACTAGAAGCGACAAAGCAGTACCTGCTTGAAAACCTAGACAAGGGTTTTATCGAAGCTAGCTAAGCCCCGTTTGCGGCTCTAGTCCTGTTTGTTAAGAAACCGAATAGCGGCCTACGATTCTATATCGACTATCGTAAGCTAAATGCTTTAAGCCGTAAGGACAGATATCCCCTACCGTTAATAGATAAGACCTTGGCCCGAATCTCTCGAGCGAAGATCTTTACAAAGCTCGATATTCGTTAGGTATTCTACCGTATACGAATGGACCCTGCTTCCGAAGAATTAACTACCTTTCGTACAAGGTATAGCGCCTACAAATACAAGGTCCTTCCGTTCGGACTTACGAATAGCCCTGCTACATACCAGAGGTATATAAATGACGTCCTATTCGACTACTTAGACGACTTCTGTATAGCTTACCTTAACGACATCCTTATCTATTCAGACGACCCCCTTGAACATGAAACGCATGTCCGGCTAGTACTATAGAGACTACGCGACGTAGGTCTACAAGCGGACATCAAGAAATGCGAGTTTAGTGTTACATAGACAAAATATCTTGGTTTTATTGTTTCGACAGACGGTATTTCGGTAGACCTAGAGAAGGTCGCTATTGTCCAAAACTGGCAAGCACCCTCTATAGTAAAGGGTATATAGTCTTTCCTAGGCTTTTGTAACTTCTACAGACGATTTATTCGGAATTATAGAGTAATCGCAAAGCTACTGACTACTCTTACTTATAATAGCGTACTATTTAACTTTGATAACTACTGTTACTACGCATTCTAGACTCTAAAAGACGCCTTGATATCAGCTCCCTTGCTTTAATACTATAACCCAGAACTAGAGAGCATGCTAGAAACAGACGCCTCGGACGGAGTGATTGCAGGGATCCTGTCCCAGAAGCATAGCGAGCACTGGTTACCGGTAGCCTACTTCTCAAAGACTATGGCCCTAGTAGAATGTAACTATAAGATCTATGACAAAGAAATGCTAGCTATTGTCAAGTCCTTAAAGGAATGGAGGCCAGAACTTGAGCGTACTGCCCAGCGTATCCAGATATACACCGACCACAAGGCTCTAGAGTACTTTATAACCTCTAAGAACTTGAACGTACGTCAAGTACGCTGGGCAGAAGCTTTAGCCGAGTATCACTTTATTATTAAGTACCGCTCTGCTAAGGAGAATACCCGCGCGGACGCCCTAACAAGGCGCTTAGACAAGACAGAGGCTCAGGACTTAGTAAAGAAGGCTGATCGGCTACGACAACTACTCCGGAATAACCAGATAGACCCTCTAATCCTACATCCTGACTCTATAGCCCAAGCACAAATCAGCTCTTTAGACATAGCCCCTATTTCAGCTGAGACATTAATAGTCGACCGGATCTTGACTACTAACCGTACCTCTGAGTCGCTTACCGCCGTCCGTCAGTAAGCAGAAGCGGATTTAGAAGGTCCCTTTGCCCTAGAAAACGGACTATTACTATACTACGACCGCCTTGTTGTTCCTGACTTCTAGAACTTACGTACTCACTTAATACGTGAGGCTTATAACAAGGTGTCTACGGCTTATCTAGGACGCTAGAAAACCTACAAAATGCTAGCTGTACGCTACTACTGGAAAGGTATGTAGAAAGACATCTAGCAATACTGCCAGAACTGCCACGATTGTCGCCGCTCAAATAGCCCACGGGACAAGACACCTGGACTACTTTAGCTACTCCCTGTGCCAGACCGTCCCTAGTAGTATATTACTATGGACTTTTATAGCTTTCCAAAGGACAAATTAGGATACGACAACGGCTTTGTAGTAGTTGACCGACTCTCAAAACAAGCTATTTCTATCCCTTGTTATAAGACAGTTACTGCAGAAGAGATAGCTAGGCTCTACATCTGTCACGTGTATTGCTACTATGGCGCTGCTGAGTCTATTGTTTCAGACCGCGGAGGACAGTTTATTTCAGTATTCTAGAAAGAATTTAACCGTATACTTGGAACATAGCTTAAACTATCTACTGCCTACCACCCCTAGACAGACGGACAGACGGAAATCATGAACCAGTATCTAGAACAGAGACTACGCCCGTTTGTCAGCTACTACTAAGACAATTGGGCGGAGTTACTGCTAATGATGGACTACGCACAGCTCATCCTGCCACATGAGTCGCTTGGCTATATAAGTCCATTTGAAGTACTTTACGGATACCCCGCGCGTACCTCTTTTGACTGGGACACGCCAATGACAGCCCCTTCGGATCAGATAAGTGTAGAGAAAGCTAAAGTACTCGCTACTTGTATGAGGGATGCCCAGGATACAGCTAAGCGATAGCTCTTGTCGGCACAGCAACGTATGGAAGCGTCCGCAAACAAACACCGACGTCCAGTAGACTTTGTAGTAGGGGATTTTGTCTGGCTTGCAAAGCGACACCTACGTATAGAGAGGCCCAGCCGAAAGCTCGACTTCCCAGTAGCTGGCCTATATAAGATTATCCAGCAAGTAGGCCACGCTTTTAAGCTTTAACTACCGGATTCAATAAAAGTACACCCTGTCTTCTCCCCGGATAGACTACGCAAGGCTGCCCAGAACCCTGTACCGGGACAAATTAACCCAGAACTACTACCTATTAATATTACAGGTAATAACGAATGGGAAGTTTAGAACATCCTTGCAAGCAAGGGCCGCAAGCACCTATACTACTATGTAAAGTGGCTAAATAGAGACGAGGACTTACAATGGTATCCTGCGTCTGATTGCAAATACGCCCCTTATAAAGTGAGAGACTTCTACTTAGCTAACCCAACTCGACCTGGCCCGCCAGCTCTCTTAATGGAATGGTTAAAGGCTTAGGAGGATGGAAGGGACGATTACGATAATTTAGACAGTGATTTAATCATAGATACACGGTCGAGGACGACCTTCTTTAAGAGGGGGGGTACTGTCACGGAGTTGGAGGAACTAGGGTCAGATCACGTGTAGCACGGCACGTGCGTGCCGCTGGCATTATGTATATAAGCTCCTGTTCCTCTGGAACTCTCTTCTCTCCTTACTTAGTTGTTCGCTCTTTATAGCAATGTTCGGTTTAACTCAGTATTCATCACAGCAAGCAGTGGTTCACTCCACACGTTCACAGTCTCCGCTTCGCCAGACTCGTATCTAATACACCTTAGCTTTTTGGTCCCTTGACATATAATATAGACTAGAGCATTTGGGTTGAAAAGAGCCTAGAGCAGGTCGTAAGTAATCTCTTTACTCCCTACGAATATATTAAGTCGCTACGTAGTTTCTGCGTAAGACGACTTAATATAGTTAATAAGAAGCTAGATATGTTCGTAGCTTATCTAGTCGAGGGGGTCGATATTATTCTAGTTATAGCACGACTTAATTTCAGGGAGAAAGTTATATAAGATGTCCGTTCAACCTAAAATATTAAGTTACTACTTAGTTAGAATCTAGACAGCCGGCTATAGAAGTAGGAAAGAAGCTAAAGCATAGAGACAACAGGATACTAGCCTAGTCTATTCCCGAAAGATCGTATATAGGATATCTCTTTTACTATCTAGTGTAATTACAATAACGTATACCATCTGATTAATATCTTAGGGTTATAACTAGAAATGTCCTCCTAGACTTTAAAGTATATACTAGTACCTCTGACGTAATAAGTATAACTAGTACGTAGGTACCTTAAAGTCTGTATAGTTAGCTACATTTTTATCGAACGTTTTTTAGTTGTTGGTTTCTTCGTTAATAATCAAGATATATTTACCTTTGAAGTATATCGTCCTATCGTTGTTTAGGTAGGGGGAAACGATGACTAGGGATGTTCTTTTCTTCTCGTCCTATAATAGCTTTATTACCTCTCTGCAAAGGTACACAAAGGTTAGCTATTAGTCCATTAATAGAAGTTTAAGAGATTTGAGCGCTATAGTTATAGTAAAACGCGCTGAATACCTTGCTTATGGATACTCGTCGCAAAGGAATAAAGAAAGAGTATGCTAGGGCTATATTACACGATATAGAAATTAATATAGATTTACTCGCTAAATTATATAGCTGATATAAGTAACTTGTGGCTATATATATACAGATAATCATAACAAGTAATAGTAGTGGTCGTCGCGACAGGCCATCTTTTACCTCTTACGTACGGAACTCCTAGTAGACGTGTACCCTTATCGCTGTCCGATGTCTCGGCTACCTCTAGTATAATTCTTCTCTAGGCTTCGGCCTAGGAGGACCTAACGTTCGGCTCTTGTGGTTAGGCTAGTTCTACGTAAATGTCGCGGTCGGCGCTCCGTTAGGTCACGAGCAAATGTCTCTTGTTTCGGGCCTTAGCGCGTTAATTGTCCTTAGCGGCAAGCTTTACGCCTATTGCGATACCCTATAGGATAATTTAAGCCTTTATTAGTTTAAGCGGTTTTTGTCTAATATACTATAGTTGTACTACTATTTTAATAGAAATGCTAGGATGAAAAGTCTCGGCATGTTAATTATTAGCGCTTAGGAACAAGGCGATACTTAGCGTACGTTTAGCTGAGATCTTTTCTTATACCTTCCTAAAAACATATACCCTTCTATTATCGACATACTTTCTCCCTAGTAATTTAGGCGTCTTATATAATTTAGAATCCTTTAGGCCTAGGTAAATATACTATATACGCGCAGAGATATCCACAATTTGTATAGAGCTTACTTATAATAGCTCTCTACCTACCACGCTTTTTGTTTCCTCTTCTATTCTGTGTAACCTAAGGCCCTAAACTTTACTATTGTGTATTCAGCGAACATTTACCCTAGTATATATACCTCACTTAATATTAGCTCTTCCCTTTCCGCCGTAAGAAACCTATAGACTAAGTTAATATTACCTTAATATCTAATACAAAACTATAATATCTTATACTTTCCCTAAGATATTATATAAACTATCGGACGTAGATATCGCTAATACTAAAGTATTAATTCGTAAATGTTAATTTCCTATAATATAAGAAGATCCTTTACGAAAGATTATATTCCCGAAAGTAGATGTAGATTCTTACAAAGAAGAAGAAGAGATAAAGTGGACGGTCGAGGGCCTAAAACAAAGCTTAGAGAACAAGTTACACTATTTCCGAAAGGTAACCTACGGCTCTACCCCTGTTAGGTTTGCTATTTAGACTTTAGAGTCTAGCGGTAAAGGAACAAGGCAAAAGGTAACATCGGACAAGAGGCAGAAGTCCTAGAACCCTGCGGCACTAGATATCGAAGCTTGGAATCAAGTCTTAATACGTCTTAGAAAAGAGCGCCTAAGGGTATTAGTTAGTTAACAAAACATATAGAGTAAGTCTATAACTACTCCTACGCTATAGTGAACTAACTGCTCCTTATTAGGGCTTAATATAATATTAGTAGTACTAGCGTATTAAAGCAAGGGCGTTAGATATATACTACTACGTTAGGGCTACGATATAGTAGACACGAATAGTTAGAATTCTTTTCTTATAGTATCTCCTAATAGAGTTTCATTATATCGCAATTTCGATTTTAAAGCTATAAGAACAGTAGAGACAGAATATAGTATTATTACTAGTATGTTTCGAGATTATTAAAGCGTTAATAGATAAGAAAGCTAAATTTGTTAATATCTAATCTAAATATTAAGCTAAGCCGGATCCCTTATATGAATTAATAACGGTAAGTAGCTAGTAATAACAGGTTTAAAACATCTAATAACCTAGCAAAGATAAAACAATTTAGTAACCTAGCAAAGATATTCTAATCTAATAACCTAGTAAAGACAAAAGAATTTAATAACTATTAGTAACTTATAGATCTCTCTATCTGTAAGAATTGTTTTCCTAGTACTTATTACTACCTTCTAGAAAGTACTATAATCTATAGTAGTATCTGTTATTATCCTTATTAAAAACCTAGAATACTTTAATAAGTTACGAATCTAGAATTTCTCCTCGTAGTACTATAATATTAGCGTTTTCTTATATGATCTTAATTAGAAATTAAGTATTATACTTATCGAAATATCGAATTCCTAATATATTATATAATCCCAAATCCTAAATTATACCAAAAGCCTCTTTTATAAACCTAATATTAAGTATAGGGTATTAATTTGAATAGAGATCTCGTAGATATTATACTTAGTATAAAGTAGATCTTTAGGATCTATTTAGGTGAAAATATAGTAGAATATCTTTATAACCTTATTTAAGACTATAGTAAGCTTTAATATTTTAAAAGTAGTATTAAGCTAACTAAGTTTCTAGGAATTAAGAATAAGCTAGGCTATTTTAATATGGATAATACTCTAAACAACGATACTATACTTCGAAACCTTGTACTTAAACTTTACTATAATACGGTATTACTACGTTAATAGGCTAATTAATACTGTATTAGATATATAGGTTATATCCTTCATCTTAGCGCCGGCGACATAGCTATAGCGGCAAGAGTTAATTTTGAGGATAAGATACTAATATTAGATAATATCGTTTCTACTAGTAATATACTTGAACTTGTTAGTACTCTCGGACTCTCCTATCTATTCGACTTTGTAAGAAGGTTATATATAAGTATATATACTTACGACGCTTTTAAAAAGCTTACTAGCGGAATTATAGTTCTATAAGCTAACAAAACCCGATAGATCTCGTAGTATTAGACTCTTAACCATATACTTCTTCTTTGTATAATTATAGAGTACTTCTAGGAACAAATGGTATTCCCTTAAAGTTATATAATTACTTCTAACAATTAGGCTTATCTAGAGAGTATAAGTTTACCCTAATGTTCTACTATTCTTTTAAGAGAATATTTAGCTAATACTATTAGTAGTTATATATTTTTTTAGAGCCCTTAAGCATACTACTCTTGTACTCAAGGGCAAATCATCTACACTTAATCAAACCCTCCCTATGATAGACTTTGTACTTGGTCTCTTTGAGGATGTTTACACTACTTACGTAGATAACCCTGTTCTTAGACCTTGTGTCCTCAAGGGATAGGAGAAAATTAAGAAGTATTACGCTTTGACTTCGAAGACCCTAGTATACGCCGCGGTAGTTGTTTTAGATCCCTTACTTAAATAGGAGTATTTCGAATAATCATAGATTCCTAAATAGACTACTAAGGCTAAGGATATAGTTCAGAGGTTGTAGGAATAGGATTATAAAGGTAATAATAAGGAGAATACTACAATTATCGATTCTACCCCTTTTCTAATTACTAACTCTCTCGTACAAAATACTACTACTCTACTTATAGCACCTAATCCTTTTACTACGTTCCTTCGCGAAAGGCGGACTATTAAGTAAATTAAAACCTTAAACCCCTCTTTTTGTAAATATTAATCTAACTTTAAATTTTGTTATTAGATCTCTATTACTTATTAGTATAAGTATAATCGATATTATACTCTCCCTCCTATAGATATTAGTAAGTCTCCTATTAAATAGTAGCTCTAGCTAGTATAAAAGAAGTTATATCTAACTCTTTACCTTATAGTAATTAATATACTATTAATTCTATATATGTTAGCGGTAGTTAAACGCCTCTTTTCCTCCGCCAAATTAGTAGTTATAGATCGCCGCAATTAGATTAAAGTAGAGACTATAGAGGCCCTTGAATACTTGAAGTCCTAGCATAAGCTTGAACTATTTGATCTAACTAGCCAATAGGTCCTCGAAGAAGAGTATCTAAAAGTAGGTGATTATCTAAGTGTAGATAACTAGAAGGACCCCTTAAGAGGTTATTGCAAAAGTTTATATATAAATTAGGATTAGGACTTTAGGAGGGACTTTATTCTAAGATACATTATTTTATAGAGAAGTAGAATATTTTATATAAACTGTTGAGGAATCCTGGAATACGATGTAACTGGAGTCCAGGTGTAGCTAGTCCCGATTAGGAATAGTGGCGCACCAGCCAGGTGCAGGTGTATAAGGCCGAGCTGGAGCCTCGACCTTCTTCCCTTAGTAGTCTAATACACACTGTTCAACCTGCCCCCTTCCTACTGCTCTACAGTCTCCCGTGAGAGGATCATTATCTCTCAGGGGATATCTGCTTAATAGGTTATGAGCCCGGGTTCGCCCTGGCAAACTGACTAGTTGTGTGGACTCTTGAACTACGAGGGTTCTTTAAGTTCGCGTAAGGAACTATACATATAGAAGTCGCGCAAGGACTTCGACACACTGCTGCGCAAAGGCAGACATATCTACAAATCGCGCAAGGATTTAGAAACTGTCGCGCAAGGACAGAAACACTATTAACGAAGCTGAAGACGAGCTTGTAGCTTGCTGTCGATCCCAAATCTACGAGGCTAAAAAGAGCCACCAGACTACATTCACTAAGACGTAGACGAGCTACGCACGTAACCAATTTTACCAAATTACAAATCAAGGCAGAATTAAACACCTTACCTTTGAACCTAACAACATCGAATACCCTTATACCTAGTCGCCACCGCAAAATAGACGACTAAAACAATAAAGCAAGGATTTCAGTCCTTGCACGCGATAACCATGAGAATTGGTTCCGACGGATATTAGTAAAGTTCATAACCAAGGAAGTTGAATATACGATTGAGATAACACAGAAAGAGTATACTTAGATCCTAAACCCGAAAATAACTACGACTCCTATATCATTAAGTACATCTACAATAGGCGACGATGCCAAGGTTGATAAAGTTACTAGAGACCTGAAGAACTAGGGAAATGGATTATGGAACATTAATAAGAAGAGTGCCTATAAGAGAGACGAAGCGAAGGTAGTCAACTTTATGCTTAACGCCTTGTCTAAAGATGACTAGAATATCTACAATGAACATAATTTAGCTTAAGGATTGTAGAAAGCTTTATAATACAAGTATAAGAAGACAGATAAGTCGATAGCGAACATATACATGTCAAAGATTACCTTATACAAATATAATAAGTAGACTAGTATTAATAAGTGCTAGGCGAAGCTGAAGGAGTATCGCCGAAAAATGTAAGTTGCTGATTCCTCTATAACCTACGATAATCGCCATCTTTACGCTACCCTTACACGAAGTATGCCTGATAGATTTGATGTAATAATTAACTCCTTGAAATACCAGAAAGATATGTCCTATAAAGATAAGATTTACAACCTTTACGAGGTCGAAGTTAAGTATAAAGTAAGAGCAAAGGATGAGATATCTGGAAAGGACGAAGTCGAGGAAGCACACGTTGCTAAGGCTAAGTACATCCCTCTACATCGTAGACAACGAAGTATTAATAGCCTATTATTATCCTTATCTCGTAAAGGCTTAACGATTGAATACCTCCTATATAGACGAAACTATTGGATTCGCGAATGCCTAAGGTTACCTTGTATAAAGAAACTCCTCAGAGAGTATAATAAACGTAAGTATTGTAGAACGTTACCTTAAACTAGTACTTAGCTATCTAGAGTTGAAAAGAAGCTAAGTCGCAGCTCTAAACGTCCTGCTAAAGGATACGCTACTGTATCTAATAACTCTTTAAGATCTAGTAATAGCAAGGACTTAGATATCGAGAGTGCTATTAGCTGTATATTGTCTATAGAGATTAGTAAGAGCGACCCCTCTACTTAGCTAGTCGATACCGGCGCCTTATCGTATATGTCTGACTAACCTTCGATATTTAGGTTACTGAATCATATAACACGACCTATTAGGATCAAGGTTGGTGGGGGAGAAATGACATGTAACTATAAGGGTGATGTAGAACTTGAATACGAGGATGGTTTAATAATACTCTTGTTAAACGTTCTTTATATACTAAACCTTAGAGTTAATTTACTTTTAGTATAGAGGATATGTTAAGCGATCCTAGAGATTAAGTTTGTAGGAAATTAAGACAAGATATACGTTATGGACAGAGATAGAAAATTAATTAGCTTAAGAATACGTTATAGAGTCTATGTTGTTACAGGAGTTGCGAAAGGCTACGAAGAAATTATACTATATGCTAAGACTGAATATAAAGAATCTGATCACAAAGCGATTACCTAGACTAACAAGGAGAGATACCTTAAGTATTATAGGAGATTTGTATATCTAGGCCCTAAGAAGATTAGTAAGTTATACCTTATTACAAGTCTCCGGAAGAGAATCAAGGTACCTTAAAGTATTAACGTATATAGTATATATATAATAACCAAGATTCGAAACAAGATACCTAAGGAACTTGCGGAATAGGCAAAGGAGATACTTAGTAGAATCTAGTTCGATATAGTAGGACTATGGCTAGTTATAATAAGAGGGAATAGATAGCTATTGATTATCATCGACATATTCTTACGACGAACATAGGCTATTCTACTTAAGACAAAAGAAGGAGCTAGAGAAGTACTAATTAAGTAGAAGACCTACGTCGAGTACTAATCAGACAAGAAGATTAAGAGTACAAGATTAGATAACGCTCCTAAATTGCTCAAGGTTATAAGTGAATAGTAGATTATTGATAGTATTAATGCTTAATCTACTACAATTGTATTATTATATTAGAATAGTCTAGCGGAAAGATTAATCTAGATAGTTAAGGCGGATATACGAGCTCTTCTTAATAACGCGAAGATACTAATAGAGTTTTAGGATAAAGCTACGGAGATAGATGTATATATTAGAAACAGAACAGATACTAGCCCCGTTATCGATGGGCGACGAACAAGCCTAATTAAAGTATTTACTGGTATTGTCCTAAGTATTGATTATATACAAAGATGGGGGAGCAAATGCTACTATTACGTTAATCGAAAGACGATCCTAGCGGGAGAGAGACGTAATAAGCTAGTTAATCTAGGCCGGGTAGGTGTTTTTGTTAGATATATAGAACAGATAACAAAGCACTTGAGAATCTACTCTCTAGAGAGAGGGATAATAATCACTTTAAGTATAATTAAGGTTAACGAGGATATAGATAGAAGAGAAGTTAAGTTAAAACTACGAAACTATACAAGTGGTCCTTAAGGAACTGTGAATTCTCCTAAGGATAGGAATCCTTGTAGAAGACTAGTAACTAAACTAATAACTCTAATCTAACTACCTATATAATTACGATAGCCGATAGTACCCTAAGTAGTGATCCTAGAATTTATACTACCGCCAGATGCCCTAAAGTTCTCTGAAATAGATATGTTAGATCTATAAGACAAAGACGTCAAAGACAAAGAAGTGCCTCGTGCTATAGATAGCGAGTCAGATTTCAACTATTAAGGAAGCAAGAATCGTAAGAAGAGAAGACGTCTAAAGAAGAAATCCCCGTCCCCGGCTACTTGTAATACAAACAGCGATAGAGCTAATGATAAAAGAGATCAAAGCTATGTTCCTAATCCTGTTATCCCAAATCCGGTCTTATTAGCTATAGTTCCGTAGAATACGATCCCTCAAATTACTCCTATATATTTTATAAGGGGAGTGAAAAGACAAGCAGAGAAGGAATTAGAAAAGGGTCCGGATATTAAGAAGGTTCGAGCTATAATTGTATAGATAATCTATAGAAAAGATAATATTAATATTAATAAGCTAGAAGTTCTACTTATATATAAAGCTTGCTTTCCTACGGAAGTAATCGCCGGAATCAAGATACTACGAACCTACAAGGATACAGTTAGTAATCTAGTCTATAAACATAGGTAGAAAGCCGCTATGGCTAAAGAACTGCTAGTATTATATTAGAATTATACATTCATGGACGTTATACCCCCCAAGGGTGCCAACCGAGTGTCATGTAAATAGGTATATATAATAAAGACACTTAAAGATAGATCTATTAAGCGATTTAAGGCTCGATTGGTTACAAGAGGGTTTAGCCAAATCCAGGGGGAGGATTTTAGTGAAACGTTCGTACTAACAGTACGAATAGACACGCTACGCTTATTTCTAGCAACTATAGCACGACAGGACTTAGAATGCTACTAGTTTAATATCAAGAATACGTTTATAGAGTTACATCTTAAGGAAAGCATCTACCTTAAACCACCAGAGGGTATTTAATTACCAAAAGGGAAAGTCTAGCAAGCTCTTAGAAGCTTATATAGACTCAAGCAGGCTACGCGAGATTAGAACTATCTTATACGAAGAGAACTTTTAAAGTAAGGGTTTAAACAGAGTCTCGCTAATCCATGCCTGTTTATATATTAAACTAATACGACAAGGTTACTAGTCTATATTAACAATATTGTTACTACCGCAAATTCTAAGATAGACATTAACTAGTTTTATTAAAAGCTCGCTACTCGATTTAATACTAAGCCTCTAGGGGAGATTAGAAAGATTCTTAGTACTAGGGTTACTCGTGACTAAAAAGATCGCTCAATTACTATCGATTAGGAGCAATACTTGACAGGTGTGCTTAAAAGATATAGTATCACAAGTAAGAAAGCAAAAGGAAAGAAGATACCGGCCGCTAATTACGAAAGCCTGCTTCCTACAAAAGATAGTGACGAACGAATTAACGTATTAGAATACTAACAAGCTATAGGAAGTGTAATGTACGCAATAATATTCACACGACCTAACATCGTATACGTACTCGGAAAGTTAAGTTAGTACATGAGCGACCCCGCAGAACACCATGGTCACGCAATGAAATCACTTCTACGATACCTACGATCAACAATCAAGACAAAACTAGTGTACTCATTAGTAGGGGGAGACACTAATATAAAGGCATTCTTAGACGCTGACTAGGCTACGGCAAAAGATAATCGTAAAAGTGTATCTAGGAGTGTTGTTATATTCTATAGTAGACCAATCTCGTAGTTAAGCAAGAAGCAACGGTCTATGTCGACATTAAGCTACGAGGCTGAATACATTGTATTATCATCGTACGTAAAACAAGGATAGTGGTTAGCACAAGTATTCCGTGATCTTGGCTTAGACAGCTATATCGGAAAGGAACCACAACTTGTTCAGATGTTTAGTAATAACCAAGGTACTATTACATTAACAAAGAATACACACCTTAATGAACGATCGAAGCACATCGACATTTGTTACCACTTTATTCGAGACCTTGCTAAGAGGAGACGGTTACGGGTTAACTTTATCCCAACTAATAATATAGTGGCTGATAGTATGACAAAGCCGCTTCAACGAGTAAAGTTTAAAAGATTCAAGGAGTAGATAGGGTTAAAATAGTAGTTTAAGAAAGTATAAGGTTAATAGTCACTAAGCTATACTCGAGTTACCTCGAGGGGGAGTGTTAAGGAATCCTAGAATACGATGTAACTAGAGTCCAGGTGTAGCTAGTCCCGATTAGGAATAGTGGCGCACCAGCCAGGTACAGGTGTATAAGGCCGAGCTGGAGCCTCGACCTTCTTCCCTTAGTAGTCTAATACACACTGTTCAACCTGCCCCCTTCCTACTGCTCTACAGTCTCCCGTGAGAGGATCATTATCTCTCAGGGGATATCTGCTCAATATAAACTAAGAAAATAAATAAGTAGATTATATAGGAATTTTTGTTTCTTATTCTTTTCTCCTTATTATTTACAATTAGATTCGAACGTCTTTTAGTATATAAAAAAATAGCTATATTCTATTTCCGAAGTAATTTTGTCCCTATACTATAGAATCCTGATAATTTATAGTTATATATTGTTTTAAAAATAAAAGATCATTTTTTAGATGTCCCATCTCCTTAAAAATCATACATATAAATACAAATCTGGGGATAGCTTTAAGTAGGTCTATTTTATATTTATTCAGTAATTAGTATACTATATAAACTACGTAATATAGATAATATTTATACTACGTAGTAATAGTATAACACTAAAAATTTATTACGTACTATATAAATATCGTAGTAATATTTATTTTTGTAATACTATAGTATTATACTGCCGTAATACTACTAACTACACTGATTACTTCAAATAACTGATTTAATTACTTTATGTAACTAATTTAATTACTTTAAGTAATTAACTTAATAAACTGCTATATGATTGAATTAATTATATAAAGTAATTAGCTAATCGTATTAAATTAATTAAGAAATTCTGCCCTAGGGGTTCGTTTACGCTTCGACTACTCACCGGTCGTATAATGCTCCCATTCTTTTTCACCGTCTAGTATCTTCGCGAGGAACTACGAGTCTAAGTTTATAGGTAGACGTTATTGTACTAGGGGTCCACCATTTGAAGTAAGGCGTGTCTACTACTTCTAGGTTCTTTCGACGCGTGTCAAGAGTATTCTACATAGTTTATAGTTCGGTAGGGATATTCGCGGCACGCAAAGCCGTCATGAATCCGAAGCATGGTGTAGACCTAGGAGCTATCCTCGCGTAGAGCGACTTTAGCAGGATTACGGAAGGAATATAAATAACCGTGCCGAAGGTAGTAGGTAAGGACGTCTAGGAGCTCTTTTAATACGTTGTACTTATCACGGAGGTAAGAAGTGACTAGAGAGCTAGTAACAGAAAGTACAAAGCCACATTCGCTAGGCAATAGATTAAAAGGCGCCCTATGTCGTTAGCGTATAGCTAAGGTATAGATAAATCGAGATTGCTGTTAGTAGCCTTGTATAAAGAGCATAGGTTTAGGTACTCGTCTTAGAAGTATGTCTTCTATTCAGGAATAAAATTCTATAATAAAGCGTCTATAGTAAGGTGCTATAAGTATTCGCACAGCGTTAGTACATAATACTACAAAATGCTATATAATCTAGTACTACTTTAATAAGACGTCTAGATTCTTGACGACAGGTGTTATAGAGTTAGAGGAATAGGGGGCAGATCACGTGTAACATAGTACATATATAGCACGTGCGTGGTGCTAGCTTCCTATATATAAGCTTCCGTTCCTCTAGAACTCTCTTCCTCCCTTATTTAGTTGCTCGCTCTATATAGTAGTGTTTAGTTCGACTCAGTATTCTTTATAGCAAGTAGTAGTTTACTCTATATGTTCACAACAGGTATCGGCTATAGTCGTTCGAGGGATCTCTAGATACTTTGCTTTAATACGATTATAGGACTAACCGAGGGAGCGTAATTCGTAGATTCTAGACTACATCTATAAGCTTAATTCAGGGCCGCTGTCAGGGTTAGAACCTAGTTAGGACTTGGGCTTTGCCTACGTAGAACTTTCTAGTATGTTCGGCGGCAAGATAGTCTATACGGAGACAACGTCTATAAAAGACGTGCCTCTTCCTATATTTTAGTTCTCTCTTTACATAATCCTTAATAGTTAATCTTAAACCTACGTTCTTAAGTTATTTAGTATATAGTCTCTTACAGCCGCGGCGTGCTATAATAAGGATATATTTGTAGAGTAAAGGTAGTTGTCGAGGCAAAAGGGTAGTATACAAAATATTAAAGCAGGACTAAATTAAGTAGCATTTGGTAGTGTTGCGCACTAACCCTGTCCGAATACTTATAGTACCTTACTATAAGTTAATTTGATATAAGGAAATTTCGGGAAGTCAACTACGTTACGTTACTACTAATACCCGCGTTACACCACGACTCACGTTATCTTTGCTCAGCCGCACAAGGCTAGCGCTAAAATTATAGTCTCTAAGTATGAATCCCCTGCTTCCATCTTCTTCAACCCCGCTCCTTTCTCATTTAGAATACTAGCTTCTAACGTTGAGGCTAGATTTCACAACTGTACGAGAACTACATTTATTATTCTCTATATATATAAGTAGAAACGGATTATTTGTAACTCGAAATATACGATTCAAAGTAAGTTGAATTACTATAATAGTAGAAGCAAAGACAGCGCTAAATAATAGGAATACAAATGTGCGTAAAACAGAACGTTATCGATTTGATTTTCTAATTAGATTTCGAGCGTAGGAAGTAAGTATTAATAGACTGAGTAAAGGAATTTGCTTCGACTAACTGGCTAGTGTTCTTTGGGAATAGAGGGTAAGTAACTACTCTACTATCTTGACTTACGACCGGTAGCTCCGACTAACTCGCTGGTGTTCCTTGGGAATAGGCCGTAAGTTACTACTAAACCCCTTTGACTCACGAGATATAGCTTCGACTAACTCGCTAGTGTTCCTTGGGAATAGAGCGTAAGTCACTACTCTACTATCTTGACTTACGACCGGTAGCTTCGACTAACTCGCTGGTGTTCCTGGGGCATAGACCGTAAGTCACTACTAAACCCTCTTCACTTACGAACGGTAGCTTAGACTAACTCGCTAGTGTTCCTTGGGAATAGGCCGTAAGTCACTACTACACCCCTTTGACTTACGAGATGTAGCTTCGACTAACTTGCTGGTGTTCCTTAGGATTAGGCTGTAAGCAACTACTAAACCCCTTTGACTTACGAGATGTAGTTTCGACTAACTCACTGGTGTTCCTTGGGAATAGGCCGTAAGTAACCACGAAACACTCTTCACTTACGAACGGTAGCTTCGACTAACTCGCTGGTGTTCCTTAGGATTAGGTTATAAGTCACTACTAAACCCCTTTAACTTACAACAGGTAACTTCGACTAACTCGCTAGTGTTCTTTAGGATTAGGTTATAAGTAGCTACTAAACCTTCTTGACTTACGAGATGTAGCTTCGACTAACTCGCTGGTGTTCCTTGGGAATAGGCTGTAAGTCACTACTAAACCCCTTTGACTTACGAGAGGTAGCTCCGACTAACTCGCTAGTGTTCCTTGGGAATAGGCCGTAAGTTACTACTCTACTGTCTTGACTTCTTCTAACCCTCGATCGTACCTCAATTTCAATGCCGGTTTATCCTTGTTCTAAGTATAACATATTTATTTCTCCGCATCTGGAATATAGGCTTTCTACATTGTCTATAGCTAATAAATCTTGTCTCCTTTGCGCCCTTATCCTCCGCTAAGTTAGGACTATCGACGTTAGCAATGATCTACACAGCGAGATTAAAAGAATCGGGTCGATCTTAATTTATAAGCGTAGTAGACAAAATCTTCTTCGAATTTGTTCGTACATAAACCTATTCTCTTATTATCCTTTGTACACTATATAGCGCAAAACTTACTTAATATCTTATCTAGATAATTCGATACTATCTATCCTATTACTACCCGAGATTGGCAGTCCGAATCAACCGCAAGCCTCATTCTCGGTCACAGTTCCTATACGGTTTCAGTTACTACGTGCTTAGCTTAGGGAATGCGATCAAAGTTATATCGATTGTTGGTCGTATAGAAAAAGTCGGTTCCTAACAAGACTTCTCAACGTGTGCCCAACAGATAACCTGTCTAAGCTACGTCTCCACGAAGAAATTCTATCTATACACGACAGTTCGCGATATATTACTTTGTCCTATTGTTAGGGCCTGTAACCGCCTTACTAGGTGCCAGACTACTATACAACTATATAGAACATTGATGCCCGTAAAGAAAAGTTTAGCCTTACCGATCTTCCGCTGACTTTCTAGGACGCCGTCGAAGTAACCCGGAAGCTTGGCCAACGGTACCTTTGGATTAACTCTCTCTGTATTATCTAGGGTGAAGGTGGTAATTAGGAGTAAGAAGCTTAGCGCATGGAAGACGTCTTTACCTTAGCATACTGTAATATAGCTGCCACATCGGCTCTCAATTCGAATACTTCTTTTCTTAGAGAAGCTATTAATAACGAAGTTATCTATATCTAAGATGGGCTAGATCGATATGTTTGTGTCTCTACTAGTATAGTAGACTATAAAGAGGATGTAGATAAAGCTACGCTAAATCAAAGAGTATAGGTTATGTAAGAAAGGCTTCTTTCTAGGCGGACTATTCATTTTTGTCGCAATTAGGTGTATATAGAGTACGGCCAAGGAATATATACAGGAGACATAGCTTACCTTCACACAAAGTAAGAACTTAAATTGCTCCTTCATTCGGAACACTCTAATCTTTATACTCTTCTAGTCCTCGAATAGCAAGTATTTTCGGTCTAACCCTTAGTTTCTAGAACGACTTCACTTACGTGGCTTCGCTGTTATTTTGATTTTCCTCTAGACTCTCTTGAGTGATTACTCGTAGTATAGTATCACAAAGTCTACTAATAGACCTGTCGCTATATCTAGGTTGTTAGCCCGTATCGGAATAGTACTAGGTTGTAAAACATACTATGGAATATTTAAAATGTTTCTACATAGGAACCTCCTTTAGCGGCGATTAGACTATTAAGAGAAGAAACGTATTAAATATACGACTTCAAAAGTACCGTCGTAGTCTTGGATAGGTTATAGTGGAAGTATAGAGTTTATATAGGATTAATACAGTGATCTCGACAACTCTATAGATCTTAAGATTAACAAAGAAGCCTTAACCACTACCGTCTAGAATTTTATAAACCTTGGGATAAAGATCGAAGAAGGAATAGTCAATATACTACGTAGACTACTAGATTTAGATAGGAAGGATATAGGATTAATAAGTCTTGACAAGGAAGGAGATCTTCTTAGAGGACGAAGTGTAGTTGTGGTCACCAGGACTATTTTTATTTTATTTATTTATTTCTATTTAACGTCTGGCGAATACAACTAGCCGACTTGTAGCTAGGTTCTAGAATAGCCCTCAGTAGAGCAAAAGACGCTGGGGGGGTGCCCCAGATGCCGGGGGGTGTAGATAAGAGACTATTCTACAGGTGACAGAGAAGAAGGAGGGCCCGCTTTTGGACCAACCTCAAAGTAAACAGGGTAACTAGTCGGAGGCCGGCCGTATAGGGCAGATCTCTGAGTAGAACTTAGATTTATAGAAGAGCTCTCTAAAGAGCTTCTCCGAGAAGGGACCAAAGAGAAGGGAGGGGTCGCGTTTAGCTTTCGCTATAAGTCTCGGGGTTTCTCGCTTAACTATTCGGCAGAATAGGAGGTGAAATTGTATCTTATTCTTGCCGCAAGTACAATTACTTGTATCGCGGAGGGTGTCGTAGTATTAGAACCGTATATAGTATAAGGTAAAGTCCCCGTGACCAGTTCTGGCCGCTATAAATCGACCGAGTACCTCGCGAGGGAGTTTAAGCGAACGGGGCCTTGGAACCCAATTTATGACCCCTAGGCGCTTATATAGCGGGGGAAGAGTAGTCCGCCAAAGATTATTAGCTAGGCTAGAGCACCCCTCCTTAACATATCTCTTAAGCGAGGCTGAACAGAGTAGAGGGGGGTTTTCTAGAGCGGAGCGGGCGGCGACGCCAGCAGCCCTGTCGGCAACCTCGTTCCCGTGTATCCCAATATAACTCGGGCACCAGCGGATCGAGATCTTGCCGGGGTACTGTTGTATGAGGTCGTAGACTCTATTAAAGACCTCCTGCGAGGTTCCAACCGAGCGAAAGGTAAGCTAAAGAGAAGCTTCTAGGTTATTAAGACAGACCCAACACCGACGGGACGTCGCCTAGGCGGGGGATTTAATAGCGAGTTTAATACCGAGGAGGGCAGCCCTAGCCTCGGCGTCGTAGATCTCTAGGGTCGGGCTAAAAGGGTACGACTTTGTGTTTAGTACAGAGTTGCCTCGTGTAAGGCAAACCCTACCACCTGTGTTCCCATTGTCTAGTCTAGAGCTGTCTATGTATACGACTATGTCAGAGGGAGGGACAGTACTAAGGAACTCTAGGAAGCGTTCCCTATAGAGGTCCTTGTCCCCTCTAGTAGTTGGACCCCCAATAGTAATTAAGCGTTCCTCGCGGTCAAAGCCACGGGTCCAGGGGGGGTCCTGTATCGGGTCTATTGTCTCAGATAGAGGGAGAACTCTTCTATCCCTATAGAAAAGCCTAGCGTTAGAACAGGGCGAGTTAGTATAGCGTCGAAGAGGATGGTACTAGTCAAGGCGACGAGTTCTAGCGACTAGAGCCTCACTTCGCTCTATAAGGGCGATCTCCGGAGAGAGTAGTCCCGATTCTAGGAGTAGAACCAAGGAGGGCGTAGTTTTATAAACAGGTAGAACAACTCTAGCACACTTGTATACAAGTAGTAAAAGGAGTTCGATATACTTATTAATCCGGTTATTAACGTGTTAAGAGTTCGAGCCTCTAGTACAAGTACGTCCTAGGAACTAGGTCTCGCAGCCAAAGTAGGCGATAGACAGTATACACGCGGTGACAGCCTGCTTAAGGAGGTGCGGGGGAGAGCCGCGTACTATGTTTGTTGTACTCTTTAGCGCTTAAGCTACTAGAGTAGCTTTCCCCGCCATCCGCTTAACATGACTAAAGAAAGAGAGCCTAGGGTCGAAAAATACCCTAAGCCAGCGGAGCTCCTTTGTAGGATAGATAGCCTTAGTACTAACTATAATAGGTAGTGGCTGTCGGATCCCACGCCCCCTCTGTTTTCTCTTACGAGAGAAGTGGATTAGCTTAGATTTGTCGCTATCAAAGGTAATACCTTCATCCGTCCCCCATTGTAGAAGGGAGGAGACTTGTATAGAGAGAGTCTTGACGTTCTCCGCTTTACTTGAGCTTATAGCAAGGAGAGCGACATCGTCTACGTATCCAAAGCGTTGAAGGACTAGGAGGGGGCCAAGGTTAGAGGAGAAAAGAGGTTATATATAGAGTATAAAGAGAATCGGAGAGATCGGGGACCCCTACGGTAGACCACACTTTAGCCCTGTATTAGCTCCAATCTCGCCGTCTAGCTTGATGCGGACAGATCTGTTTAAGAGAAAGGAAGTAACCTAAGAGACTAGGTTATTAGGCCACCCCTAATCACGAAGTCTCTTAATTAGGCGCCTAGGAAGGACAGCGTCGAAGGCTCCCTTAATGTCTAAGGTAAGAAGAGAGGCCTCGTCCTTTCTACTTAGTGCCTCTTCGATGTTATACGTTAAACAGGTAGTGAGATCTATAGCAGATCGGAGTGGGAGGGCGCTAAACTGATTAGGCCCTAGTACACATTCCTTAATCCCGATCCAGGAGACTCGCTTAGCAAGGAGCCTTTCTAACCCTTTACTAAGAACAGAGAGGAGAGAGATCGGACGGTAGGCCCTCGGAGAGGACTTATCCTTCTTATTCGGTTTCGGGATAATAGCGACAATCGCAGACCGGAAGCTCTTAGGGTGGTAGCTAGTGTCTATACATCCTTTAAAGAGGGAGAAGATTAGAGAGTAAACTCTAGGCTAGGCAACCTTGAAGATCCCCGTTACTAGCTCGTCTTCCCCCGGAGCGGTAGAAGCCTTTCCGAGTATCGAGTCCTTTACCTCGCGTATTGTAAGAGGGGCCCAGGGCAAAGCGCAGGTCGGAACAGTAGGAGTAGACGTAGGGATGTCCCTAACCTCGGCTTTATTTGTAAGCAACTCCTGGACTAGAATCCTTTGTTTCTCCTCTGTCGTATAACCGAGGAGTCCCGTAGAGTCTTTCAGGGGGGGGGACTTATAGGTCCCGGTGCTCTGGTGCCATTTACAGATCTTAAAGACGTCCCTCGCTTCGGTGGCTTTGTTAATAAGGTTTCTAAAGTAACCCTTTTTTGCTCTTCGGACCTCCTTCCGGAGTTCTTTCCTAAGCAGGGCGACTGTTTATACTCTATTAACATAGCGAGCTTCGCATATCTGAATAGTAAGCGACCGGCACTCCGGATTCCACCATGGGTGCCTAGTCCCCTGGCCGAGGCCTCGCTTAGCGCTACTCCGGTAGGCCCTCTGAAGAGCTTGAGTAATAAACGTAGCTAGGTCGTCTAGGTCCTTAGGTTGTGGGGCTTCCGGAAGTTCGTAGAGCCATTCAGAGTCTAGAGAGCACTCTAGTACCGATAGGAAAGTCCTAGGGTCAAGGGTACTAAGGCGAAGCGGAGGTTCTTTCTCGGCTAAGCCCCCTTTCCAGGGAAGCCTAGTTATAAGAGGAGAGTGATCAGACTTGCACTCAAATGTAAGGTCTACGTTTGTATAGGTCCCTTTTTGTAGTAGGGTACTAGAGTAGAATACTAGATCAAGAGTATTCCCTCTGTTGTACGTTTAAGTCCTGGGAGGGGTAAGGAGTTATAGTCCCTTCTCCTTGAGCTAGGCGGTAAGTAGGGGGACCTGCGGGCTCTCCTTCTTAGTATAGTCTAGTTGCTATATCTTACTCTTAAGGTTAAGGTCTCCTACAATTAGGAAGTTCCTAGTTCTAATACTCCGAGAACGGAAAACTAGTGCTAGGGCTTCCCCTGCGCCGTCGTAGCCCGGCGGGGCGTTATAGACGTTGAGAATATTAAGCGGGGGACCGTCTATAGACAGGAGTTCTAAGTAGACTATATCGCGAGAGGGGGAGGACGAGGGAGGGAGCTGGTTAACCCGGAGCCTACTACCTTTACGAACAAAAGTCAGGGCCCGGGGGCGACCGAGATTCTAGTCCCAGATTGGAGCGAGACAGTCGTAGCTTGGGTGTCTCCTAGTGATCTAGCGTGTAAGGACCCGACAGATATAGGGTTCTTGAACTAGAACGATGTCGACTCTACCTAGGAAAGCAGCTTAGAGGACCTGTTCTTGTGATTTAGCCCCTCCGTGGACGTTTATCTGGAGGATCTTTAGGCTACGGCTCTTGTTCGGTCCTAGATGTCTACTTATGATTAGATAGAGAAAAGCGGACCGGTGTAGGTAGGATAATAGGGGCCTCTTAAGAGCCTTGTACAGGTGTAGTGGGCGGGAGTCTCAGGGCTATGGTAGGGCTAGGCAGACCGTCCATGTCCGTGTCGGAGAGTTAACAGGGTGAGTCTTCTTTACGCCGGATACGTATCTCGTTACTAGCCTGGAGAATAGTCCTCCTGTTCTTAGAAGAGGGGTGTCTTGAGGAGATAGGGCGAAGTTAGCAGCTAGGGTCATCGGCAGGGTGGGGACCCTGGCAGTTTAGGCACTTAACCTTACACTAAGTATACTTAATATACCTAGGGTGGTTTGCTTCGGTATGGTTTGTACTTCCGTAGACTCGGCAGCGCTCTGTTTTGCCACAGACGCGAACATTATACTAGTCCTAGCACCTAGTACATTATACGACCTTAACCTTCTTAGGGATAGGCCGTAAATAAACACGAGTGCCGAAAAGGTAGACTTCGCTAATACTCTTTATAGTGTCGGCGTTAGAGTCCTTGAAAAATATGTTCTAAGAGGTAAAGGGGTTCTCGTCTAAGCGAGATGTCTCGGTCATAATAGCTTTTACAGCTATAACTTTAAGAGTTTCCTTAAGAACAAGGATAATATCTTCCTGGTTTGTCGGGCGGAGTATAGTAATAATACCCCCGCTCTCGTCTAAGTCGACCGATTCAATATTACGTGGGATAAAGAGGGCGCGAAAGGGGGCCTAGTTCGTAGATTGCTCTATACGGGCTACACGGAAGAGGGTTTGAATATTAGCTCTCTTTGTAGAGAGGAGTGTCTAAAGCGCGCTCTTACTTGTAGCAGTAATAGCGAATCTAGAGAGTACAGGAAGGACACCTTGGACAAGGTCTTTATAACCAATTCTAGGATTCCGAAGAGCTAAGAGGACAGCGAAGCCAGATAGTTTGCGCTCGGGAGCGTCAGGGGCGAGGCGGACAAAGATACGAAGATCCTCCTTTTTCTGAGGACCCTTAGGGGCAACAGGAGCTAGGAGGGGCTTAAGCGAGGCAGTGTTTTGTTTACTACCTAGTACAGTAGCGTATGACGAGGCTGCCTTAGAGGCCGCCAAGGCGTTAGCGGTCCGTGCGTAG
>UNPT01000588.1:0-24162 GCA_900536445.1 Hymenoscyphus occultus | reverse complement strand
GATGTATAGAAGTGATTTTAGCAGACGGTGGTTATACAAAATACTAGCAGTTTGCTTAAAGCAGCATTAACTTGCATTCCAAGGTGCACAGACGCCCCACATCAAATAATTGGGCCCTGTACCAAAGTATTTCAAACACTACCGGTTCGAGTGATTGGCCACTTTTAACTCTTCCAAGACTTCAGATGGGTGTTTCGTAAATTCTCCGTTCCCAACGAGCCAACCCACTTGGTCCAGACTGAAGTCCGGGGATGGGATCGGTCCCGCGCAGCTCCACTAATGTTTCCTCAACCATAACGATCATCCCACTCGACTTCTTAATCCGCAATCAACGATTCAAACAAAACTATAAACCAGTCGACAAAAAAGCTTTCTGTACTTTCACTATTCCCAGATATAAAAAGCCGTAGTTTTCTTTCAGCAGGTTTACGAAGCAACCTATAGAACGTCGACGTCGAAAACCAGGGTCCTAACTATTCAAAAATGCCTGGAGTTATGCCGAGACGTTTCGCTTAAACCTGGGCCGCGCAATGGAGTGTCTGGGAAAAACGGGAAGCTGTAGGGATGTACCCGCTGTGAGTTCTTGAGTTTGACTTTTCCAAAACTTTGTTCAAACCCGGGGTTCATTCCTTGGATGTTTCTGAGGTTTGGTGCATGGCCTTGGGTGGAGACATCGAATGAAGCATGGAGTTCAGCAAGGAGGTTTTAGCGAGAATTGACGAGAACAAGTTTAATGTCGTTGTCAATGGAAAAACATCATAGCAAAGTACGAAGAGAAGTAAAGAATTTCAAGGAACGAAGTGATTTGAAGTGAGAATTTTGATGTGGTTTGAAAGCAAATGTGCAATATATTAGAGGATAGAACTGAACTGCGTCCTCCAATGGTTGCCGAACGATCTATATGTACATTACGCGAATTTTCCGCCTGACCCTTCCTTTCCCAACCTAATCAAAGCAACAAATCATGACAAGAGACCTGCTCTACCCATTTATGCCTCTATTCCCGAGTGCTCGTGGACCCATAATAGTATTATCGTGCGCCCACATGACCCATTTGATGCTCCTTAACCCCCAAAAATTCCCAAAAATTGATATCGCTCCGTGAATGCTTTTTTCCATGCCGGTCCCCGTAAACGCTCTACATGAAGACAGCGAATGCAACACCGAGACCAGCGACGGTGACGAGTCCCCCTGACTGGGAGAGGATGACGGCCGCGTTGGTGGTGGACTTTGCTGGTGCTGCGCCAGTGGTGCCGTTGGCTTTGGGGGCGCCGCCCGCTGGTGCTGCTGCTCCTCCTCCGTTTGGCTTTGTGGTAGCAGTTGACTTTGGTGGAGAGGCACCACTTGGCTTTGCAGCGCCGGTTCCGTTTCCGTTGGTCTTAGGGGCTGGAATTGGGGATGAAGTGGCCTTTGGAGCAACTGAATCTGCGTTGACGAAAGCAGCAGCGGCGGCAATGAGGAAGATAGATTGGAATTGCATGTTGAGGATAGGGGGATTTGTTTGGTTTGTTGATTTGTTGGTTTATTGATTTGTTGAAGAAGAGAAAGGCGGGTCAACCGTGAAAATATTAAAAGTAACAAAAAAGATTGATTTTCGGGGGTATTTGTTGATGAGATGAAATGAGATGAGATGAATGGAATGATTTGAAAAGAGATGCCATCAAAGGTTTACTTATACCAACTGTCACTTGGCATTCCAGCACTTCATCAGGGATCAAGGTGGGTGATTTTGGGACTCTTTCAGAACATTAACCTTGCGGGGCCTGGAGTCCCTGGTACACTTCAAACAAAGCAACAACACCTCTCACTGATCGGCGTGATCTTTTGATTATTCTGGGAGGCAAACACGCAAGCGTATCCACGAAGCAACATTTAAAGCCGACAATTGATGTAGCAAGGAAATCATGCAAAAAGAATGAAGATGAACGATCATCCATCCAGCACTGTACAAGTTCTTGCTCGCCATCCTCACCGGCCTATTCTTGGCTTCACAGCAACATACAAGTACGGGGATTTTTCAAAGTGTGAATCGAGGACTACTCGGTGTCTAATTTTGGTGGGGTATCTGTCGGTTCCTCAATGCTGGAGACCTACTCGCAGCTGCATTTCCCCGAAGTCAAACATGACAAAGCAGAACTGGAGCGAAGATCGAAGGAATAATATTGAAACAATGATACACGCACAGAGCAGAACGTGACAACTAGATTGCATACGACGTAGTCTGATCTCGTTGCACTTTGTATACACCCGAATATTGACGACCTCCATTTCAACGGCAATTGTTACCATTTGAGTTCGACAGGCTACAACAAAGTGTTTTGCTCCAAGTTCTTTTGAAGATCAAGACTTGGGGATCCGAGTAGTCCAATCCACATATAGGGCCTCAAACGAGACCACTACCGATCATATGGACCTGGCGAACGCTTGCAATGACAAGCAAGTGTTTGTCAAGTCTTAAACGTGTGGAGCGAACGTCTTGTCTCCCCAACGGACGTCTAAGCAAACAACGAGACCCATCAACATAACGCCGCACGAACGCAACACCTCTCGGCTCCCTTCTATACAGTTAAATCTTATTCCCGGGAAAAATTCATATTGACTCGCGTCAAACATGGCAACTGTAACAGCGTCTCAGTAAAAACCTGGCCCTTCAATGCCCAGCAATGCCGAGTAATGCCAAGTTTGCGGGTATGGCGATTACTACTGCCAACATGCTTGCTCCTCTGCTTGAGATTCTTGAGATAAGATAGCCGGAAAAGTCAAAAGGCTCACGGGCTCCATCGACCCAACGTTGTCATTTGTAGAGAAGATTTCTGGCACATGGAGTCTGTTAGAGACAGCGGTAGAGACTTTGAATCAAGGGGCCAAAGGAAAGAGACCTACAGTACAGTACTGTAGTAGCGCCTCGCATTGCCATACGTCGGCTACACTTGCAGTTAGGAATTATTGGATGATCAGAATTCTGTTGATCGAGTTCACGAATACGTCTTGGCATCTTGGCTCAGGGACGCCAAACTTGGTCCAAGTTCTTACTGGAAGTCATCTCGGAGAAAATAGAAGTACAAGAGAAGGAAATATAGTAGACGAATGACGTAGTTTGAAAGAGCCTCAAACGTGGCTACTATGTTCGATCATGTGCAACCAAATATACATAGAGGATGTGGTTATCGAGGAAACTCTCATGCGAGCGAATAATGCAAATAATGCAAATAGAATTCTCGTATATACAAAGTGCAGTAACGAGGCGAAGCAGACGCGCAAGACTTATACTCGAATAGATTGGGCGAGAATAAATGCATTTCTGGTTGGCAAAGATAATGTTCGTCCTAGCTGCCACTTTTCCACATTTTGTAAACACTCTACTGTCGCAGAAACAACCAATCAGGATCTTTTTGTTTCATTTTACCTAGTAATCCGCCGAAAATAGCCGAAAGCGGAAAATTTTCGCAGGTAGGTCTTGCTACTGTAGACATTAAGCGACGATCAATTATTTTGAGTTGTTCGAGGGACCCACAATCATGCCATTTGGGACGCTATCAAACATTCTGGCATGACTGATTGATATGAAGTATGTTTTGGAGGACACTTCTGACGTCGAATCTGGATTCGTCCCGGCCACCTTCACGGGGAAAGTCCTGCTCTAAGAACTGTCTTCCGATTTGCTCTGCGTCTTCCAATTCTTGAGCCTCATCAACCGGTATCTTGGTGCAAGCAGCAATCAGATCCTCGCCGCGAGCGGTAAGCAGAATAAGTTCGTCTGCTCTCTCAACGACCGCCTTGTCTATGCCGTTCATCATAGCGCAGACTGTCCCGAAGCTTGATGTGCTTCGTTCTGCGACAAACTGGTAGAGATACGTAATCTGCTCTTCCGTTGAAGCATCTGCATCTACTCGAACCTCCATACGGCCAAACTTCAGTTCAGGCCTATCTGTGAGAAACCCATTTGTGAAAATTTCATGGAAATGGGTAGCTGCTAGTACTTTTGGGCGATGGTCACCAAGGTTGGCAAGGTACTCCAGAACTCCACAGGCTAGTCCAGCACCATCACTAGCATTCGTGCCTTTGCCAAACTCATCGATAACAACAAGACTCCGATGAGTGGCCATTTTAATGGAGAGGGCGGTTTGTTGTAGGTCAATCATGAATGCGCTCTGGTCTCTTGATACGCTCTCTCGGGTAGCAATCCTGGTCAGAATTTTATCCGTCAATCCAATTGTTGCCTTTTCTGCAGGCACAAAGCTACCGATATGCGCCATATACACAATCACTGCAACTTGCTTGAGATAAACCGATTTTCCAGAGTAGTTTGGCCCAGTCATGACGAGCATACTTGATTCCTCGACACTTTGTTGCAGATCAGATGACTCTCCCGTCGAATGATCTTCGTTTTCATACCCGGAATCCACATCTCCCGGGCCACCCCGGATTGAACAATCGTTGGGAATATAAGAAACTGTAAGCTCTTGCAAAGGGTGTCGACCTCGGGTTATCTCAATGACATTGGATTTGGTCATTGTAGGGGGACTTAGATTGTGGTTTCGGGCTCCCAAGGCTAAAGCCACAAGACAGTCAAGTTCTCCCATAAGGTCCGAAGCAGTCACGAGTACGTTCTCGTCCTCTAGAATCTTGACTGCCAACTTATGAAGAATGTCAATTTCCTTGTCTTGAACCGAATTAGCAAAGGTAACGTTTTATGATTGACTGGCGAGACAAACCACATATCAAGGCATACATATCCCCAAAATGACGATCCATTTCCCTCATCTTGTGATTTTTGTAGTAGCCCAGGTCATCAGAGACGAACATCTTATCCCATACGTCGTTCTCGGTACCCTCCCCTTCGTATCTGCCCGTGCCCGTTTGCTGGTCAATAAGAACAACGGTCAAAAAACCAAGTTGTGGATAGAATATGCAACCTGTAACATACTGAAGCGCCCATTCAGGTAGATCGCCTAATAGGAGCCTGTGTGCTTGATCAAGAAGACTGCCCATCCCATCGTATGTTCTTTTCAAACCATCCAACTCCTCATCCACACCTTGTAATACGGCTGTACGACGTTGTTCGTCTGAAGTTTTGAAGTCTACCACTTGACTTATTGTCTGCAGAACATGTTGAAGGGACGCAGGTTCTATTTTTTCAATGATCTAAAAAAACAAACGTTAGCGAGCCAAATTGTAACATTGGCGTTTGAGCTTACTTTGGTAAAAATGGGCAATCTGTTCCCCTCAACTATCGCCCGAATATTCGAGAATATTGTCAAGGTATGATGAGTAAATTGCTGAAGACTAGCCCAAGCACCTCTGTAAATACTCCTCCCTTTGGAAGTATCAGCGATGCCTTTATGCAAATGTATTGCTACTGTTCGCATGTCCTTGATGGATTTTAGACACTTGCACACATTCGACAGAAACTCGGCATTCTCAGGACGAAGGAGAACACTGATGGTAGCCAAGCGTTCTCGGATTACTGAGATGTCCATACTCGGCCGTAAGAAAAGCTGTCGAAGTTTTCTTTTTCCTTGTGGTGTTCGGGCAAGGTGACAGAACAAGCCATACAACGACAGACTTTCCTTGGAACCAGACGTGTTGGGTCCTTGCATCTGCGTGTTTGGGTGATTTTCGGATTGCATGATTTGGAGTGAAGCCAGTGTGTCCGCGTTGATAAACATTTGGTCGGCGAGGGTAAACAATTCAATGGCACGAATCCGAAATGCGCCCAAAGCAGCTCCATCGTTAGGCAAAAATTCGATGTTTCTTCGTCGAGCTATATGGCTAAGGATTGCCCCTGCACAACCAACCTACACAAGTGGTTATTACCGATGAAATGTACCAGATGTGGAAAGGACTTACGGTAGTGTTACTTCCGAGATCAAGCCACCCTGCGAGTCTCAGAAATTTTCCTTCTCTTCCTATACCAGAGTGCTCTCCTTCATCATGAATCCCAATCGGAGGACCATCCCCTGCCGTTCTGAACATTACTTCCGGTGCGTCAACAAACTCTAGGTTAATCAGCTTTTCTTTTGCTGCATCATATCGAAAATCAGACGCCGCTCGAATGTCAAGAGTATAGGAACCCAGAACATCATCTTCACAAAGTTTAGTTACCAAAATTGATATTGGGAATGAAGGAAAACTTACTTGCTTCTTCTCCTCTTTCGATGCCGCGCGCTTCCTTGCTTAGGTGCTGCTCTAGTCTTTCATCCGCACGTGTACTGATGACTACCGTGCTTGGTTCGACGTGAAGCTTCAGGGTATCAACGATGTCCAAATCCGCAGATTTAATATCCTGCATCAGATATAGTGTTTCATCGCGAGCAACATAGTACGCGCAACCAATGACGCCTTTGCCTCCATAGCCTCTCATGTTGATGGCCATAATAATCTCATTCATAGAATCTGCCTCTTCTCGCTGAAGAACTTCAGATTCCGTCTCTTCGGCACCGGCTCTAATGACATCTTCATCTCGAGCTGAATGAGCCGGACCAGACAGTCGAGAAGACGGCGGAAGGGAAATTCTCTGGCGAGAAACGCTCTGAAATGCGGGGGAGCTTGAAGATGGGAGGCTCCGGCGCGCAGAGCCAGCTTGAGAAGACGAGTGCTGAGAGCGGGAGCGGGAGGATGGCGTGGATGCGCTGGCGCTGGCGCTTCCTTGAGATGACCTCTTGTTCACACGATGACGCTTGTACGACATTTTGTAGCGCCTTTACATGTGTTGATGAGGTTTGGTGTTTCTCGGGTGATGAAGAAGAGGATTTGAAGGTGCTGGGTGCGGGCAGGTAGCCGGCAAGAGCTGTCTAGGTCCAAGTTTCATCGCAAAAGGCCAAAAAATGATCTAGTACAATACTCATAGAAAATGTTTGTGAGAACAAAGATTACTGTTCCCAAGCTCTGACTCTGAAAAGTAGACTCTTAAAGTCTAAACTGCCTACCTGTGCACAGAGTATAGGTAGCTCAGAGCCCTTGACCTTACGCAGGTAGGAAGAAAAGCCAACTGTTCTGCCTCTCAAACGCACCATTTTCCCTTCCTTGAAATCTCATACAGTATATACAAAAGTCAAAAGTCCTACCTACACAAGACCACAAGAAGCAAAACTTTTGTGTTGAGAGATAATCAAGCTCAAAGCTATCACACACAGTATCATCGTAGAAACACCCTCCTTGTAACCTGTAAGGGATGAGAGTGTCTACCTAAAAAGACATTAGTAGTTTGACTACTGAAACACCTGGTAACTCTACTCACAGTCTCTGAAGGTATCTTCTCTCTTTGGTGCGAAGGAATTACAGTTAGCTTAGAAGCGCTTTCTAGCTCAGACTCCCTCGAATCTGTGATAAATTATTACTACCATGGTTAAGAAATACTATTGTTGAAACACATCAACATTCAATACTCCTGAGCCTCTCCCAAAGCATATATTCTCTCCGAAACAAGAGCTTTGCGTTGCGAATAGACATAAGAGAGTATATCATTCGAGAAACTTTTTGGGTGCTGTACAATTCCTCTCATATAAAAAGCCACTCACCACATATTGAAGCAAGATACACTCGTGCTCCCGTACAAACAGGCATAGGAACGAGCAATATTCATACACAAGAGCTTCAGGAACCTCTCCCTATCAAGTGACCTTTCCCTCCCCGGCCATACTAGAATACAGCCCACACAATCCCCACACCCATACCACACCACCTAAAAGCCCATAAACCCTAACTACCCTTCCCCTTCCCCTCCCTCACCCACCCCGCAAACTCCCTCCTCTGCCTCCTCACATCCACAAACCCCGGTCTACTTTCCAGGACCTTAAAAGGATTCCCCGTAAAATCCCTCTCCACAACCCCATCCCCATCCAGGAACCCCTTCTCGCCCTCCCGCTCAATCTTGCCCGCCCACACACGCCATTGAATGGGTCTCAGTTCGGGGGTGCCCAGCACGAGGCCGAGACAGATGATGAAGACCGCGACGATCGTTTCGATCGAGATGTCGACGGGGAGGGTCGCGACGACGGGAGGGGAGGTGTGTGTGGTGGGAGAGATGGAGGAAGTGGAGAGGAGCGCGGAGTGTTCGTGGGCGGAGTAGCAACTGTGGCTTGTTAGTAAGAAGACACAGAGAGAGAGAGAGCGTGATGGGGATTGGGTTGGAACTTACGCGTGCGAAAGGAAGAGGACGCCGAGTCCTGTGATGGTTTTGGATAGCCAAGTCATTGTGTTGTTTTGGGACGGTCTTGCAGAGGGTCTTGTGTAGAAGCGTAGATTGTAGCTCCACGAGAGCTGTTCCGTGAAGCTGCCGCCAGGTTCGTCGTCAGAGAAGAACCTTGCAATCGGTTAGTGTTAGTAAGCCATGGAAAATCAATCAGCACAACTACTCAAACAGGCACAAAATCAACACCATCACGTTTTCAAATTACGCGATTTACAAAATCAAGGCACAATCACTATTTTATGGCACGTAAACATCTTTGGTATTCTGATTTTTAACTGCTACGCTAGGCATCATATTCATCAATTCATGAGGCCGGTCATCATTCCCCCCGGAGAGCCAGGCTAAACATCCAGGAAGACCCTATAGTCAAATCGACATGCCGCAAATGTGATTGAACAGAAAATATGGCGAAGAAAAGTAGTTTATAGTTTCTGCATAGCAACCTGAAAATATATTAGATACAAACATGATACACAGCAGAATGGGAAAACTTACGACATCGCTCGATTGGACGTAATCCTCGAACTCGGCAATCTGATCTTGCAAATCATCAAGACTGACTTTGTCGTCCTCGATAACCAAGTTGATTTGAAGTTTCTTGATACCGAAACCAACGGCCACCAAGACGGAAGCTCCCCACAAGAGACCATCCTTCTCGATACCTCGGACAGATGCCTCTAATGCCTTCATGTCGGTCTCATCATCTATCTTGAATTAGTAAAGACCCACAGATTCTCGATGCAATATGACTTACCCCATGGCTTAACGTCCAAGGTGACAACAGACTTAGCAGCTGGCTTGACCTTGCCCTCCTTCTTCTTCTTGTACTCAGCTAAACGCTCATTTCTGATACGCTCAGCCTCGGCATCCTCCTCCTCATCGTCACTACCGAAGAGGTCGACATCATCGTCGTCCTCCTCTGCAGCAGGGGCCTTGGCTGGGTTCAAAGTGGCTTCTGTGACCTCTGGGCCATAGGTTGTGTACTCTTTTGATGCGTCACCAGGGAGAGTGGCAAACTCATCAGTGTATGAAGCAATGTGCTTGTACCATCTTGCAGCGTGGGGATATTTTGCGGCATCTGGTGCGGATGTTAAGGCTTTGAAGGTCGCGACATCTGCCTGGGATGGAGAGTATCTAGATGCAGCTAATTAGCATCCCATTCCTGCGACCAAACTCGAGAAAACATTTAGAGGAAGCGGAAATCAAATTCAGAGGTGCATTTGCATGCAATGGTGTATCGCCATAACAGGGTTCTTGAGGCCCCTCAGTAACACGGACCAATTTTGCTCATCATCAAAGTAGGAGGTTTCGAGGGAGGGAGCTCTGTGCGTTGAAAGCAGCAGCGCTTTCACGCAGGATAAGGACAACGACAGACGGAGAAATCGAGGAAGGAAAACCTGAACATACCCAACGACATATGAGCGGGTAGTCAACCAGCTGTTAAGCACTGCTATAAGTTAGTTTTGCTCAGCGCCAGTGGTCGCAATGTGGACTGGAGGAGGTTGGAATGGGTTGTTTGGAGGGGTAAAGCAGCTTCTTGTTGATGGCAAGAGGCGCGCAGAGGGGCGAGAAGAAGCAGAGAAAAAGCGCTTACCGGTGAGACCAGCGTCGGTGAGGACATCGACGAAACCCATTGTGAAAATTTGCGTTTGGGAGAAAGAAGATGGCTGGTTTTGTAGGAAAAAAGAGATGAGGTTGAAGATGCGAAGTGGGGTCTGGAATGGAAATTTGTGCTGTGACTCCCGCCAGAGAATTGTGCCTTTGCCGCCAAGCGACGATGCCCAATCAGGTAGCCGCGGGACCGGATTATTCGCGGCCCGAGGTGCCAAGACTCGTGGTTGTGAAGACCGAAAGTGGCAGAAAATTGTTGGATCTTGCTAGGGTGGTTGAACCAATATTCCAAAGACCTGAGAGGAAATACGTAGAATTGTTATGTCAATTGTTTTAATATGTCGTAGTAATAGCAGAAATTAATTGGAATTCTTATAAGAGCGGATGCTATTCATTGCCACATTTTCTGTCCATGTGAGCAGGGATCCTAGCACCTGTAGTTGATTCTTGAAAGCTCTAGATAGTTCCGTGAATTCTATCACTGACACAATATATTTTCCACCCACCCCGAGTTCTGGGCAATGGAGAAGACAACAATCGCTCGTACTCTTTGAGGCATATATTTCTACTATTCTCTGCCATCAATCAAAGCCAAAATGCTCTCAAGACAAGCTCGAGTTTCTGCCCGGCGCATTGCTGCGATTCCGTCCGCCACCACACCGCGGGTGAGGTTTGGCACATCTCCAGCTCTCACCTCTACCGTATTCCGAAGAACGATTGATTCGAGCCCTCGAATAATCGGATCTACCATCCTGCGTCGGAATTATGCCAATGGCAGACCGCAACCGCCGGGTGGGACATATCAAATGAACCTTGGAGGAGGGGAACAAAAGTCGGCATTGGAGGAATACGGTGTTGACCTGACTGCAAGGGCGAAGGAGGGAAAACTAGACCCAGTAATTGGTAGAGATGCGGAGATCCATCGAACCATACAGGTCCTCTCACGGCGAACGAAAAACAATCCTGTGTTGATTGGAAGTGCTGGTACTGGAAAGACTGCTATTCTGGAAGGTCTTGCGTCACGGATTGTCAAGGGAGATGTACCGGAAAGCATCAAGAATAAGCGAGTAATATCGTTGGATTTGGGTCAATTAATTGCCGGCGCAAAGTTCCGCGGAGACTTCGAAGAACGTCTTAAGAAAGTGCTGAAGGAAGTACAGGATGCTCAGGGTGGTGTTATACTCTTTGTGGACGAGCTACATACTCTCCTCGGGCTCGGAAAGGGTGAGGGTAGCATGGATGCCAGCAATCTCCTGAAGCCTGCACTCTCGAGAGGAGAATTACAGTGCTGTGGCGCTACAACTTTAAACGAGTACAGAGCAATTGAGAAAGACGTTGCTTTGGCTCGGCGATTCCAACCTATACAAGTTAACGAACCAACCATACAAGACACCATCTCGATACTAAGAGGTATCAAGGAGAAATACGAGGTACACCACGGTGTGAGAATTACGGACGGTGCTCTTGTTGCTGCAGCTACATATTCCAATCGCTACATCACTGACCGATTCCTACCTGATAAAGCAATCGATTTGATGGATGAGGCAGCCAGTGCTTTAAGATTACAACAAGAAAGCAAGCCTGATGACATTATGCGATTGGACCAAAGGATTATGACCATTCAAATTGAGCTTGAAAGTCTGCGCAAAGAGAAAGACATTGCGAGCAAAGAGCGTCGAGAGAAGCTTGAAGCAGACCTCAAAGAGTGTCAAGACGAAGCTAAAATGCTGACAGAAAAATGGGAGAAGGAAAGGGCTCTAATTGATGGCGTCAAGAAAACCAAAGAAGATTTGGAAAAAGCACGGATCGAATTGGATCAAGCTCAGAGAGAAAACAATTTTGGTCGAGCTGGAGAGTTGAGATACTCAGTTATTCCCTCGCTTGAGGCCAAACTTCCCAAAGAAGGCGAAAGTCAAAACACTCCTGAAGGCGGATCTCTGATACACGATTCTGTCAATGCAGACGATATTGCCGCAGTAGTATCTCGAGTGACAGGAATTCCAGTTACAAAACTTACATCAGGACATGCTGAAAAACTGATCCATATGGAAGATACTCTACGGGAATCCGTTCGAGGACAAGACGAAGCACTTCGAGCTGTCTCCAATGCAGTCAGAATGCAAAGAGCAGGACTAAACGGAGAGAATCGACCTCTGGCTTCCTTCTTTTTCCTAGGCCCAACAGGTGTCGGCAAAACCGAGCTATGCAAAAAGATGGCAAACTTCTTGTTCAGCACAGAATCAGCCGTAGTACGTTTCGACATGTCCGAATTTCAAGAGAAACACACAATATCCCGCCTGATAGGAAGCCCAGCCGGATATGTAGGATACGATGACGCAGGACAATTAACCGAAGCTGTTCGAAGAAAACCCTACGCAGTCCTCCTTTTCGACGAATTTGAAAAGGCACATCGCGATATTTCAGCACTACTCCTCCAAGTCCTCGATGAAGGCTTCCTAACCGACGCCCAAGGCCACAAAATCGACTTCCGCAACACATTAATCGTCTTCACCTCCAACCTCGGAGCGGACATCCTCGTCGGAAACAACCCAGAGCATCCCTACTCCGAACAACCCGACGGCGAAATCGCACCCACCGTCCGCCAAGCCGTCATGGACGTCGTGCAACGAAACTACACGCCCGAATTCCTCAACCGCATCGACGAATTCATCGTCTTCAAACGCTTATCCATGGACGCTCTAAGAGATATCGTCGATATCCGTCTCAAAGAACTTCAGGCTCGTCTTGATGATCGACGGATCGTACTCGATGTCAAGGACGATGTGAGGGAGTGGCTTGCAGCCAGGGGATATGACCCAAAGTTCGGAGCGAGACCACTAAATCGGCTTATTTCGAGGCAGATTGGGAATGGCCTTGCGGATAAGATTATTCGCGGAGAGGTCAAGAGTGGTGATAGAGCGCTGGTGAGGGTTAGTAAGGATGGTGGGGCTTTGGAGATTGGGACGGCGGAATCGTTTGGAGCGTAGGCGTTGGGGATTGTATGATTTATGATGTATGATTTATGGTCTTTTTTGTGTATTTGGAAAATTGTGATTAGCGGCATGGAATGGTTTGGTACTGCATCTCGGCTCTATTTGTTTGAGTGTGGGATAGGGGAGGGGCGTTAAAAGCATCGAAACTGTAAATACTCTGCTCAAAATTTCATTTGTAAATTTGATGGATACCCTTCCTCTTCTTCATAGGCCTATTTAATCAATCCAAATGGCTACCTAACTCAACTCCGTTGACTGAAAAAGATGCTTCTGGCCATTAAAGTTTCGAACGCAGATACAATGTTAAATGCTGTAGCTAAATCATACCTATACGACTCAACTTGGATTTAGAATCACTTCAACAGCGAATCATATTGCTTTTCTGGGCAGGTAGGTATGTTCTTGTCATCACTTCGTCCTAGGCAAATCAATTGTAGCTTTCTTAGGAGCTTCTATCTAGTTCTTCAATGAAGCCACTCTTGGACGAAGTATATATCGAGAATAAGTAGCCGTACTATATAAGCCTACCTTTTCTTATTTGCCTTTTAGTTATATATATATGATTGTTTCGAAAGTCGTTGACTAATCGCGGATTTTCAAAGGACTAACATGCACACTTGCAATTGAGAAGATTACAGGAGAATTATTCCCGGCTATATGGCTGTATATTCCGCTTCTAGAGCTTTTTTATGATGGAATAGAGGATTCTATATAGGGGTTTGGGAATGGATGGAAATTTACTCGCTAAACGTTCGTCAGCGTATTAACAAAACTAATCAAATACTCAACGCTACTCGAGTAGTACTCGAGTTGAGTTGAATGAGTATGATTAGGCGATTCTGTTGAGTTGAGTTAATTAGTAGAGTTGACTATTCGAGTAGTACTCGAGTAGTTATATACAACGTGACTATAATACAAGAACTTCATCCTCAAATATCATATGCCGATGTAGGGGCTCTCGGCTATGTCGGCGTGCCCACCCGGAGGCCGGCTAGCGAGCCGGGGGCGCATCGGGGCATCGGGTCGATACTACTCGAGTAACTCATAAGTTAATCAAGTACTTGGCGAGTTGAGTTGATCAGCGATTTTCACTACTCGAGTTGAGTTAATTAGGTGCTACTACTCAACTCAACTACTCGAATTTAATACGCTGGTGAGAATGGATATTAGAAATTCTCACATGAATATATATATATATCTACAGTGCTCGGCAACTGGAATTCTATTCCATACTAGACCCCCTATAGAATATACCATGCCATTTGTACGAACCTCTAGAATATACTATTCTACATAGGGGTAGTTCTATAGCCTACCATAGAACAATTTTACGTAACCCAGAGTAGAGTTTCCCGGTCCGAAGACTAATAGAAGTCCTTACTTTTACTTAGCGCCGAGAGTTAGTAACTCCTAGTGGACAAGATAAGTGAGTGGTAGACTTATTTAGTATGGCGCAGGCGAGAAGCTACGCTAAGTCTGCCACATATCTTATCCTCCGAGAGAGTGAGTAGTATACGAATAAGCTATTCTAGGTTAGCTTAGTACGTATTCGTCACGTACTCTAGAATGCTAGAGCCTATTTAATAGAATACGTGTTCTATTTATAAGGAGGTCTAGAAATATTCTATATGGAATAGAGGGAATCTATGGAATCGAGTACCATTTGCCGAACGCTGTATATCTACAGTAGGATGATAGCGTATGTAAGCCACTATAGCATCCAAGATGTACATAGAGTCTGTAGCTTCTAAGAATACCTACCGGATGTTTTCAAGGTCCCTCCGTAGCTTCCAAGCACATTATCTAGATGGATTAGATTGACCTCCCAGAGTAAACCCTTAAACTTATACCTTCGCAAATATAGTACCCATGTCTTCGTACCGTAACTTCCGAAGCTTTGTTGCTGTATTTATACCAGTATATATCTGACTGTTTGGTTCCCGTGAACCTTAACTTTGCTTAATCTATAGATTGGCGATTGAGGAGGGGCATTTTCGCAAGAGCACACACACAGTCCCGAGATCTGCATCCGTTTTTTCACGATGCTTTGGACGAGTTGAGAATAGTTTAGCGGCTTGTATCTTCTTACGTTGGTTGATTTGCTACAGTGAGTGGAAGATGTGTGGTGGTGGTATTTGTATTTACTAACAGTGAGAAACCACTTCCCATTACGCCGAATGCCAAGAGACTTACCGGTGAAGATAGTTTACCAACTCCCTGGATTTGATTTATTTTCCTACCAATGAAAAGAGGGTAATTGTTCGTAAGGTGACAATGATGTGTGGTTATTGTTCTCATGACCCCCACTCTATTCAATTCGAGTCTCGGCAGCCACAACTTTTGATCCGTCGCATAACAGATGAAGACCAGTTACTTGTATATGACATACTGCCATGAGTAAGTGTTCTTGGATTTCGCCACGCGACTTTTCTTCACCCAACTGCATCTTCCTGTTGTGCGATAGCTTTGGGATTCAGATGTGATGTGACTCGAGAATCCAAGCTCTTTATTGGTAGCGAGCGAAGCGAGATATCCAACAGCTTGGGAAATGGGATGAAAGGCACGGAAAGGTTAGCGAGTTCGGATAGGAGAGATGCTGATTCGTTTACCGCACCTCGTACCGTATTCGGGTTCCTTCATCCACCTAGCAAGGCCATGATCGCATCGTCATTGGCTATTTACCTCTTTACTTTCTGCCTTTGGTACTCGTACTACCATTCGAACGGGGCCCAGAGATTCCGGCGCCGAAGTTGTGCAGCATTGTGCAGGGGACGACTTTTTTGCACGAGAGGAGGGAACGTCGTCAAAAGAAGGGGAAATGAACTCTTTTTCTCCTCCCGCGTTGGAGGAACTTCGATCGCGTCGCGATACCCTCAATTTCGTGTGGTTGAACGAAAATCAGTGCTTGTATTTCAGCCCAGCCTTAGCCCAGGCTTTCCCTAGCCAACTGCCAGCACGCGGGTGTACGGTACCTGTCTCAAGTCCCGCAAATTCGAGCGGGTGGCGCCAATCATGTCCCTTCCTTTGGCGGCAAATCCCGAGGCTCCAGCCCACCAAGACCACCACCAAGAGGCCCATACGGAGAAAGATGAGGTTAATCCAACGACGACTGCGAAATCCGTCAACTCTATAAGCGAACAAAACGGAACGAGTAAGGGGGTGGAGGCCAGTGGCTCGTCGGCCGAAATTCCTATGGTTGACGAGAAATCTGTGAAGAAAAAAGATGATGGGGTGGTTAGCATTCATCAGGAGAAAGATGGGAAGGAAGAGGAAGAGGAAGAGGAAGAGGTTGAGGATCAGATAGTCTACCCGGGCGGACTGAAGCTTGCACTTCTCACTTTTGGTCTGTGTACGGCGAATTTGGCTGTAGCTTTAGGTACATACTTTTTCTTTTTATTTGCCTTTGGAAATGTTGTTCAGTGACAAAAAAGTCCAAAACGGTCATCAAGTTCAATTCTTCTGAGTTTTACTACATCTCATACTTTCCAACGCTAATAAACATCTTCAGACAACTCAATTCTAGCCACTGCCATTCCCAAAATTACGACTGTCTTTCCTAATTCTTTAAAGGATGTTGGATGGTATGGATCAAGTGTAAGAAAACCATTTACATCGATTCAGGATTGAGTTCTATGAAGACTCTTTGGTCTATTCTCTTATATAGACAGCAACAATTACTAACTCCTCCAATACAGTATCTCCTCACAACCACTGCCTTACAACCCTCATTTGGTCGAATATATACATATTTCAATGTCAGAAATACATACCTAGTCGGCCTTCTCCTCTTTGAGGTCGGTTCTATAATTTGTGCCACAGCTCAGAACTCAGTCTCGCTTATCATTGGACGAGCTGTTGCTGGTGCTGGAGCAGCGGCTCTATTCTCTGGATCAATGATCATTATTGGATTTACAGTGCCACTGGGCACGCGGCCGTTTTATATTGCCTGTTTGTCAAGTATGTTTGGAATTGCTTCAGTTGTCGGACCGCTACTTGGTGGAGTATTGACCGATCGTGTCTCATGGAGGTGGTGTTTTTGGGTATAATTTGATTCATTTTCCTCGGGCAATTCAGTCACTAACACTCAAATTTCAGATAAACCTTCCTTTTGGGGGTATTGCGGTCATAGCCATCATTGCCTTTTTCAAGCCTCCCAAACGCAAAGAGAGTACTCTGAGCATCAAGCAAAAGGTCCTGGAAATTGATCTCCTAGGGGCTTTTTTTCTCATCTGCGCCATTATATGCTTATTATTGGCACTTCAATGGGGAGGATCGACTTATCCATGGAAGGACTCGAAGGTTTGGGGTTGTCTTCTCGGTTTCGGACTTATCATTTCGCTCTTCATAGGTCAACAATTTCGCCGTGGTGACAGAGCAACGATTCCTCCTAGGATTTTCAAACAACGGACAGTTTTGTTCTCGAGTCTTTTCTCCTGTTTCTTGTCTATGGGATTATATGTATGTCACCTGCATCTCATTCCACAGGATTCTATGCTAACGCTAAACTAGGTCCATGTCTACTTCCTGCCCTTTTACTTCCAAGCCATCAAGGGAACAACAGCAGAAGGATCGGGAATCAGAACTATTCCTTACGTAGCCACCATCACCGGTGCAGCCGTGGTTGTAGGACTCGGAATCACACTCCTAGGACCTTACAAACCCTTCATGATAGTCGGAGCAGCAATCTACACTGTTGGAGCAGGTTTGATCTACCTACTCAAAATTGACTCTCCTGCCAAGGACTGGATTGGGTTCCAACTGCTCTCTGGTATCGGTGCCGGTGCAGGAGTCCAAATCCCCTTCGTCGCCGTCCAAGTAGTCCTCAACAACCGAGACATGCCAACGGGAAACGCTATAGCGATTTTCTCCAATTCCCTTGGCGGCGCAATATCCATCTCAATAGGACAAAACGTCTTCTCCAACGGACTCTACAAATACATCCCCACATATGCGCCCAATATCCCAGTTGATGTCGTTGTTGCGGCTGGCGCCACTCATCTGAGAGAGGCTATCGAAGGTATCGATCCTACGGCTTTGCCGAACGTGTTGGTGGCGTATATGAAGGCTATTAATGAGACTTTTATTATTGCTATTGCGGTGGGATCTTTGGCGACGATATTCGCGTGTTTTGTGGAGGGGAAGAGTGTTAAGGGGAAGAAGATTGAACAGGGTGCTGTGGCGTGAGGTGGTTTATTTTAGGGATTAGGGGTTACTTGCATATATCTTCATAATTCAACTCGTTTCATTTAGCTTTTTGAAAAGAGAGTGGTCACTTTTATCATTTTTGGATTTGGACACTGAGACAGAAGATGGCTGGCTAGTTGGTTAGTAGGTGGACTACTGGTTTTATCGTTTTCAAGTTTTTAGGTTGATTTTTGGGGGGTTGAAGGTGGAGATCTAGTAGGTCAGCATCGCATTTCCTTCACTTCAGCACAATCGTATAACATGGGTTAACCGAGAGCAGTTCGAAGAATCACAAACGCTTAAAGGATAATCCAACAGGTGGTGGCGATCGGCAAACCTTAAGTAAGTGATCTAGTACGATGCAATGTGCCAAGAGGAAGAACAAAAGAACAGAAATTACTCACTAGAATCTACATCTTCTTCCTCCGAATCATCTCCCTCATTATCCCACGCACTCCAAATCTCCTCCTCAACCTCCAGTCCAAACTCATCATACACAACAACTTTCCGTCCCTTAATAACCCTCTCCGCCTCTTCCGCCTCATAAACCTCCCTCCTCCTTATTACTAGCCTCCTCTCTCCTACCGCTTTTATAGTAATACCTTCTATCCCCTTAGAAATATATCATATTATAATAAATCTATAATACCTCTACCTCTGTTGTAGGAAAATACACAATCGACCTCCCATCCTCAATGAACAATCCTAGATCCATGAGCTCCCCCTGGCGCCCGTGTACGCTCTTAGTACCGCTCAGGGGGGTTTGAACAATGCTTTCACTCTTGGATTAAGCAGTCCTTGTCCAAAAACTTAAGGGCATTGTTCTTTCTTATGCTTGCAAAGAATAGGGACTACGAAGCTTCAACTTGGTTGCCCTAGCTTTGTTGGCGAGGAATCGAGGTACGAATCAGGCTGTATTGGCAACCATTTACAGATTAGTTAGCCGTTAGGACTCGGAAGAAAAGTAAAGAAGGGTAGAAGGAGAGACTGATTTAAGTGATTATATACAACCCACACATTTTCGCAGACCATATCCCCTCTTTTTGGTTGGATATCTAGTAGTTTTGAATTTCCAATTTCCAGATAGGTCTCACTGGGAAAACTTTTGATGGCCTTGGCCTTCTCTTGGATGTATATATGTTGTGTAAGCTAAGGTCATCCTAAGTTAGAAGAAGAGAGTTTAGGACAAGAGAAAATTAAAGTGTTTCTACTGCTGACGAAAACTGCCGACGTCGTACACTCGACGAGTATAGCAACACCGAGCGCAAAGCACCAATCAATGAATCTAAGGAAATCGGGATCTCGAAAGAAACCAGACTTGTCACCTCAACACATGCTAGTCATTGAAGATATGGTTAAACAACAAACCATACCTACAATCTCATCCACGTTCTAGTTGCAAGAAAAGCCTAGCTCGCTTCTGAAAATTTCCTTTTCTCGAGTATCCCAAATTTACTCCCATTTCTTCAAAACGTCAAATATTCAATTAAGTAATCTCCTATCACGAACATGGTTATCATCATAATAGCCTAGTGGTCAAACACAGTGTTCGAGCCTAAAGAAAACAGTCAAGCTGTTTCTAACCAGGTGCCCCTTACCTTATCTCCTCGACGCCCCGTATGTACATTTCAAATTTTAGGTTTACGATTTCCTATTTAGGCGGTCGGACGGGTCGGAATATTACTTAGGCGAGCTACGGGGCTTGGTCCGACATGCTCCGCGCCAATTAAGGAGTGCTATTGTTAGGTACCAAGACTAAAAGTGGATGCCTTAAACCTAAAATTTGAAATGTACATACGGGGCGTCGAGGAGATAGTACAGGTTTGGGGTTGGATCTTTTGCCATTTTTTCTTTTCGTCTTTTTAAAAGAAGAGCGGTTGTTGTGTCAGTAGAAATAAGTTTTTGGAGGTTGGGGTTATTAGGGAGGTGTGCATGGGGAAATAAGTTCAAATAACGCTGTGTGTTTCTTAGGTATATAGTGAGTTGTTTTAAGGCTATGTACAGTACAATAGTTCCCCCGGCGCGTTACCGCAGTTTTCGTGCACTATACCAGTGAGTTATAAGCCGATGGATTTGCGTTGGAAGAACATTATCAAGAAACAAACTATCTTCCTTACAAGCAGAACAGCCATTTCCGGTATCCCCAGAATCTGATTGATTCACCTCAAAGCGCTACCAAGCAGTAGAGAACACAGCTCTGTGCACGTAGTACTTCATTCAACGAATTACCTCGAAATTCCCACCTACTCACCCTGTAGTGAAGTCGAGCGATCATGGAGTTTTCAATCCGTCTCTCTTCTTGGCTAGACTCGCGCGTACTATACTGGCAGTGGTTAAGGATACGAATCGGTCGGCTAATTTCTGTAGGTTATCAGACTCACGTGTTCTAGTTAAGAGCCATGTGAATATTCCATACTTTCCGACAACAAAAGATATTTTGACGGTAAATGTTTGTTTGATATGTGTACTACATTCGGATGTTATGGGTAAGGATTGAGTGCTGTGCTGTACAAAACCATTTCTTGAGTCATTTAGTGAATAGAGGAATACGCGGTGAACAAGAGAAACTGGTCTAGCAGTCTTTTGCCTTCCATAAGTGGCGACAACAACGCCAGGGCGCATGGCATGTTACTGATAAACGATGATAGCTTGCCCTGTCGCTAGGAATTTCTGAACATATAAACTTCCATCAACAGCTGGAAACGTTCGTCGTTGTCGTGAGTCGTGACAGATTTGTTTAACTAAATTACACAATCCAGATTCCCGCTGTATAACAGGATTCCTCGGACTATGACCTGTATACGCGATGAACTAGACGCTTTCCTGGTCTTCTCAACTGGGAAGTGAAGCTCGCTTATGTATTAGATTACCGTACAAAAATAGTAAAATTAACACTATCACAAAGTCGAAATCACTTCTACTCTCTGTAAAAATTGAAAGGCTCTAGGAAACAAGTACTGTATGACATTACTCGGCAATAGGCGCGACAAACACTTCCTAGCATTTTTGGGTATTACGACCCTGATATGGCATCATTGCGCGCAAGCAAGGAAGGTTGAGAGAAACATGTAAGTTGGATTTAACGTAGCGTTCTGACGATGAAAAATAACAAGTTCCTAACTGGCCGTACAGTATTAAGGAGTATGTGAACCAATGCATACACTCTGCAAGGGTGGACATACTTGCTCAGCAATGAGCGTCAAGGCATTGAGTCCGTCAATCCAGACAGTCAAACCCAAGCAGACCTGCCCCCACCATAAAAGCTCGCTTGCTAACCCATGCTGGCAAAATCCAACCACGAAGGTCCTCATCCGAACATCTCCACTTTCCCGACAACAAAATCCGTTTCGGCAGTAAACATTCCCTCGACACCCGTCCGACGTTCAGACGAACCCCTGTAAGTTAAATTTACTTCACGGTACAAACCCCATTTGAAATCATGGATTTTCTCTGCTTCGCCCGCTTAGTCGCAGTATCTGATGCTCACCACGCGATCTCTGGATTGGTATCGTATCGTTGCAATGCATTATATTCGTTGTGGCGACGGGATAGCATCCGAGTCTCGACGGAAAGAAGGAAATGTTGTAGCAATAAGGTTGGCCAGACCCTGGTTTGCAGAGGCTCGTGACAGGTTCGGGTTTCCAAGTTATCTTTCGCTGCAATGTTGCGATTCTCTTTTGTCTTTTCAGAAGGGTTCCCTGGTATCGCATATCTCGTATACTCTCTTGAGACCTGGGATTCGGATTTGGGCGAGCTGTACGTAATGAGTACAAGGTAGGTACGAGTGGGTAATCATGTTTAGGAATGAGAGGTGATTTCGGGGTTCGGAGTTGGGATTTTTAATGTGGTGCTTTTCTTCTTTTTATCTGTCATTAAGCTTTTATCCGTTTATGTATATTTGGAGATAGATTTTTAGGTAGGTATTGCTTATCCCCTCAATGCTTAGTACATACGTCTGGGATTTCAAGTTCGTCCCATCCACTTTTAGTCTTGGTACTTGCGACGGTTTCAACGTTTATAGTCTTTAGTGGTGGGGATTAAATCGGTCCGAGCCCCTGTTACGCGCCCATGCATTATTCCGACCGGTCCGACCACTCGGGTTTAGCTGAACCCTTACAAGCCGAACCTTGTTCTTCTCACCTTTTTTTATATAGGTATGCTTAACATTAACTGCTTGTTCTCGGAAAATCATCGCTTAATTGGGAGATCGAAAGCTTGAAAATCTAGATATACATGAGGCAACGAGGGGCCATTCCAGGGTACACTTCACAATGCTCTATCATTTTGAGCCAAATATACAATTACTATACTTTCTTTTTGTTCAGTCCATTACGAATAAAGCCAGATTACTCCTTCGTTCCAGGTATAATAATTGAAACCTTTACGGGGGGGAGGTTTTACCCTGTTCTCTACTAAAGTAACGCTAGCAAACCTATAATTATTACGCCTAGGACGAAGTATATTCGAAGTGGCATCTTCTTTTTATCCGATGTGCGAACTAAATAGATCTGTCACTCGATGCGAGCTCGGATTCGTAAGGAGTATGAAACTTCAATGTAGTACACTCGGAGTATGGGATTGTACTCTATCCCGTTAGGGATTTCGGAATAGACAAAAGTCCGTAAAGCTCTATTCGCTTATCGAGTGTACGAAAGGTACACGTAATAGTATATATGAATCGAATACCTTTCAAATTAATGAGAAAAGTTTTACGTAATGTTGTAATTAGGCGTGTAGGTACTAGTTGTAGCTTTTTAATAATAGTAATATAGTTATGAAATTTACTACACCTATTAATTCAGTTACCACTCCTGCCTGAATGATTATATCTATTCTACTTTATTATACTACTAATATATACTTGTGTGTATAGTAGTAAGTGTAGTAGTCGTATATATAGGATAAGCGAATTTTGGATTTAGAATTAATAAATATAGAGTTTACGTCACTTTTACTTTGTATAGTATATTGCGAATAAAGCCAAAATACTGTATTCGGAGTAGTATTACTTGTTTCTCTGATATACGAGCGAAACATTCTGTACACTCGATACAAGTCGGTATTCGTAAAGAGTGTACAACCATCATTTGCAAGGTAGTCCGTGGATGCATATTTCGAACAAAACAGGTAGTAGTATTCTCTGATCTTATTTTTATACAAATAGGCAGGAGCAATAATGCAAAAGCACGCAAGGCAAACCATAGCCGGGAGACCGGGTTTAGGTGCAAGCGGGGTTGATAGGGCGATAGCGAAGGGTGGCTACAACAGCGTTGGCTGTAAGGTCTACAAAAGCCGGTAGGGGCTATATGGCAAGTACTACGTGAAATTTACCGTGGCAAATCTTTATTAAGAAAAAAAGGTGGAGACATACGTAGTGGGTTGCGTGAGAACCTTACGGCCTGTCCGGCTTGAATTAAGTTGAATTGGATTATTCGGTAGCGTAACCTGGGATTTACAAAACTCACTAAAACCTCATTCGCGTAACTCGGAGTCTTATTTTAGATACTTCGAATTTGATATTGTTCGGATAACATTCTCTATTATTGTATGTACTGTACTTAGACGTGTGATCTCTACTAATTATTCTACTACTTATTTTACCACTTACTTACCTATTCTTTTACGTGTACGACGTTCTTGACTGAGTAGTTTTGTAATTTTTATATATACATATACTTATATATAAACATCTTTTTTCTCGAATCAGGTTTTTTGTTCTAAACGACCTGATTACTTCTCCTATATACTAAAGCGTACATTTCCTTTCGAGGGCATGTACTCCCGAGGCGCTACCCTCTCCCCTACCCCCTGTATCAGGGGGGGGAAGGGGGTTGCTAACCGCCCCCTTCCCCCTCTACCGAGTATCCAGGCCCAATTCGTCTCTGGTACCTCCAAGGTGCTAGAGAGGAGCAACGTCGGACAGCTGTTTTTTGGTGGAACTGCAGAGGCAGTCGATACCTACCTAAATACGGCTCTTGACCGCGCTCCAGCGGATATCCTCCCCTCTCTTCGAACCCTCTGTAACCAAATCGTAACACTCTGCCTCGATTTTTAGCTTGCCTATACTTCCGGCGCCCCCCCTCCATCCGCTTAACAACACCGACTTCCTACCCCCCCCAGCCCCCTTACTAGAGACGACGCCTCACTGCCTTCTCCCCCTAAAAAATCTTCCTACGCACG